>JAJHUR010095435.1:0-27220 GCA_027495735.1 Lutjanus campechanus | reverse complement strand
ATTAAAATGCTGATTTTAATAATTAAAAGTTAAGAAATATATGTTCTCCCAGTCATTTAGGGTGGGCCAAATGTACAAGTGGGTGGACCCAGGCCCGTCAGGACCACCCGTAACGCCGCGCCTGAAATATACAAAAGTAAGTTTCAGAAGCCGGAATTGAAAGAAGAAGCAGCTGAGAAAGAAACAGCACCTTCCAAAAATCGTTTTCTTTCGGAAAGTTTCAGAAAGATGAAATAGCGAGCACAAGTGCACCTATGATGTAAGTGGAACTTATTTATTATTTTATTTGACAAATAATCAACTAACACACTTATGTTTTTTGTTAATTTGCTAATGCAACATGGAGACATGAAGAATACACCGATACTGTGTTTTCTGTCATGAGTCTGTGTTCCCAGTGTTTCTCCCCTCCCCCGTGTCTGTGTCTTCCTCTCCTGGGGGCGGGTCCAGCGAGCCAGCAGGTGGGCAGGCGACGTACCTGTTCTTCATTTTCATCAGTCTCATTTAAAGCTCGGTCTCTCCAGTCACTTATCGTCAGATCGTCCAGTTTCCCATGCGGTATACTGTGTTCAGGATCTCGACTCCTCCAGTAATCTCGTTGTTTGTGTTTCCAGTGTGCAGTTTCTTTGCGACTTTCCTTGTTTCTCCTGTGATCAGGAATCCTCCTCGCTCGCCTGCATCCTGCCCGTGCCAGCTGGATGAAGGACAGGAGCGGTCCTGTCCTTCACCGTGCCTCAACGTGCCTCACAGTGCCTCACCGTCCTGCCTCACCTCCTCGCCTCTCCGCCCTGCTCCATCGCCTCACCATCTAGCCCCTCGCACTCCTCACTGGTGACTCCCCAGTTTGCAGGGCCCCAGCACTCACCGGCTGCACCGCTCCACCCGGAGTCCTACCACAGCACTTAATTAAAACACCTTTAACTGATTCCTGTCTCTGAGTCTCGTTTTTGGGTCCCACTCTCAGCTGTAATTGTGAGTGCTGTTAAGGACTGACATGACTATTAACTAGTCCCAAAGTCATCTAACAAAATAACAAGCCTCCAACACCACCCTTCACCTCAAAAAAAGTCTAATGAATGGTAAATATGTTACTGATTTAAATTGTACTTAATTCGTAGATGAAACGTGAATTTTATTTTACATTATAGTAGCCAAATTACACTGTATAATATCAGCATCACTGAAATGGCATAGGCCTAATGCTTAATCAATCACAACGATATGCAAATATTATTCAAAGGCCAATGATGCCATATATTTATTCAAACAAGGCCATTATAAGCACAATACTGTAATTAAATACATAGACACAC
Source organism: Lutjanus campechanus (assembly GCA_027495735.1). Lineage (NCBI taxonomy): Eukaryota > Metazoa > Chordata > Actinopteri > Lutjaniformes > Lutjanidae > Lutjanus > Lutjanus campechanus. Next base: position 25,907 of record JAJHUR010095435.1, on the reverse strand, counting down.
GCAGGAGCACCAAAAAATGCATTAAATCAAATGCAAAATACAAATAGTTTACAAAACTGTACTTCAAATTGTACAAATCCCTTCGAGACCGCTCGGCCAGCCCGAGACATTGCGAGACCGAGAGACCCGAGACCGAGACAAGGCCGAGACCAAAGACTGTCGAGGCCGTGACAAGACCAAGACCACAAAAAAGTGGTCTTGAGACCAAGACCGGTCTCGAGAACTACAAGTCTGTGTAAAGGTGCGTTAGTTTTTATATGTGCGAAGGTGCACTAAGAGTGATTTTGCTGTTGTTGGTTGTTTTAAAACTGCATGCTGTCGCTTCTTTCATTCACTGACATTACATTATATTGTATCTGATAGTGATGAGCGGGGCCCAGTTTGATAATCTTGCACTGGGGCCTGGTGCAGACTCGTTACACTACTGCTACTGACGTACTAGGAAAGTAATGATATTACAGAAACACACTGCCGTTTTCTATGTGATGGAATGACAGACGTCTAACTTGAAGAAAAATTAAAAATAGTTGCCCCTAAAGTTTTCAGTGACAGAATAAATGCACTTTCTGTGGGACTGAATTGTTTTAATTCTATTTTCTCTCTCAGTGAATAAACAAGAGGCAAAGCAGAATGAAGTGAGGCTAATGCACAAACTGAACCTCTGCACTTTCTCTGTGTCTCGATGTCTCTGCCGCAGGACTGGCAGGAGGAAAGTGAAAAAGGTTTGAAGGTTTGTTGCTGATAGTCTTCCTCACTTGATTCCCAATTAATATCCAAAGGGTCGGTGAGTTTGCCATTGTTCCGCTCGAGCAGACCCAACGCAACCCACTGTGTCAGGCAAAGGTAATTAGCTGGAATGAATACACACACATACTCACTTGCAGAAATACACATTCCAAACACACATCAACAACATTAAGTATTGTTTCACACCCACACCCAAAATATCCCACTATACACATCCACATGTGCATACCTGCACTCTTACACGCAAACACACACACACCTGGGATGTCCTCTGAGAGCAGAGTGTAATTACAACACCGTCTGTGTTATAGATCTATAAAAAGATGAGCTGCTCATCATTAAACTTTGTCTCTCATTTCTTTAACTTTGGCCTGTACGTAAATCTCCATACCTGCAAAAACACACACACCATCTGGTCACAAATCATTACCTAATCTCTTCTCAAAAGTACCACTAATGTTAGTGTGCTTCAGTTTTTAATTTTGCAACAGTGTCATCATTGTCACTATGATGTTAAGAGTAATATCAAGGGTAAAAACGAAAATTTTCTTGTAATAATCTTATTTTGTCTGCCCTGCTCTGCCTCTGATTGGCTAGTACTGTTGCCTTTGTTATGTTTTTTTGGGGGTTGGTTGGTTTAGGCCTGACTTTGCCCTTCTGAGAAAAAATAGTACCTGTAGCCCTGTGTGAAATAGCCATAGTTCAGTGCCAAATAAATGTCTTTTTTCCCAGATAAAACTGCACATTTATGGTGGCCTTTATTGTGACCAGTCCAGGGCACACTTGTGCAATAATCCTGATGCGATCCTATATGTGACACCTGTCAGGTGGAGGGATCATCGTGGTGAAGGAGCCCACTAACAAGGATATGAACACATTTATGAGCAAAATTTTAGAGAAATAAACCTGTTGTATTCACAGAGGAAGTCTTAGATTTTTTTTTGCTTCAACTCATGAAAAAACAGTTTGCTTTCAGTGTTTGTTTTGTTGTGTCACTGATAAATTACCTGTATTTTTTTTTTTCTTGCATCACCAGAATAGTGCCAGTATCTAAACTTTCCTATTATATGATTTCATGCATGTTCACCCCTAATTATATAAAAGGTTTCTGCCTAACTATAATGACAAAACTCTGCATTAGTGATATCTGGTCTGGTATGACTTGGAATCACATCAAAATCCAAACCTGACTTTCATATCAGTGGCAAAATCATGATGTGTATTCATTTACTCTTCACCAGCCATTGTGGGGTCATGAACCTGTGGCTCTGGAGCCACATGTAGCTCTTTTGCTCCTCTCCAGTGGCTCCCTGTAGCTTTGACATAACAGTTCTATTTTGTTTCAGGTCTAAAATGACTCTTATATTATGAGTCTTATAAATGACTCTTCCCATGCTAACTACTGTAGCAATGCCAAATTAAAGAAAAGTCTGAGGAAACGAGAATTTTATGGGGATTTAATGGTTGCAACACTAGACAGATTTTTTTCTCTCTTTTCTGGCCAAAAATGGCTCTTTGGGTGATGAAGGTTGCAGAGCCCTGAGCTGGTTGCCATCTGTTTGGCAGCAGTGGTGGAAAGAGTACTGAAAATCTGATTCAAGCACAAGTACTGTTACATGACTAAAATATTACTCAATTACAAGTAAAAGTACTGGTGTTAGAAATGTACTTAAATAAAAGTACTAAGTACTTGTCTCAAAAAATACTAGATTATTACTTACTTTTTAAACTGTCACTGTTTAATACATTATATAATACAATAGCAACATTCAGTTAAAGAGATTTCTGTTTTGCCAAATAAATTGATTAATCATTAATAATGTATAAGAACGTTTTCTTTAAACTTTTTTCTCATTTTCATTTACATCAAAATTAGGAGTAATTGCTGAACACTGTGTGAATCTGAGCTCTGTGAATCCTTAGAGAAGTTGAACAAAAGCACACTCATTTCTAGCTGATGATGGTGGATTTTGTCGCTAAAATAATGACTCACAAGTAGATTTCACAAGAATAACTGGTTGATGTAAGCTAATGCTAACTATTTGAATCAGCTGAGAAGTCTCCAGCTGATGTTTTGATGTTTTCATCAGGCATATTTCAAAACAAGAACCCTGTGAAAGTGTTTATGTAAAGTTACCAAACAGCTGTGTGCATGATATAACATTAATGCTAAAAGACTGAGGCTAAAGCTAGCTTACATCTCAGCAAACATCAATCAGATGGTCAAATACAGCAGCTATATAGCTAGCCTGAGACAGTGAGCCAGAACGAGATTCGTCGTTGTCGAATCACTTTGATTCTGCATCAGCCCACATCCTCCTCCTCAAACCCCCACAGAACAGATGCAGTGATATCTAACAAGGTTGTCTGGAGGTAAAGTTACTGCAGCTAGTAAGCTAGTGTTAGTTAGCCAGACATGCTAATGTTTTCAGCTTATGTTAGAGCAGATGAAGACAGAGTTGAATCCATTCACCACGCGTGTGCTCTTGTGTTTCACGTTTTTGAGAGACAACAAAAACAGACGCCACCATCCAGATTCATGAAATGCTGAGTATTGCTCTTCTCAGAGCCTCCTGATCACCTTCAACATGGAGACAAATGGAAAGCTTAACAGCCCTAATTACTGTTGCTAAGCTATGATTGGAGAGTTGCTGTTTGGAGGCAGGACTTAGTGAAGGTTCAATTACTGTCATTTGTAGACTATACATGGACATCATTTTAATCAGTTAAATTCTCAATGCTGATTAATTGATTAATCAATTAATCATTAACATCCTTCCTCCAGACCCGCTGCTGCTGCAGTGTTCAGTTTTCTGTCCATATGTCCTGGTTTTCATTGGCCTGTTTGTGATCAGATCACTCTATTGGCCACAAAAATGCAGATGAAAGGTTTGGGTGTTGAGTACTTGAATACTTAAGTACATGTAAAAGTACTGCAGTGTTGATGATTCCCATGCTGCTATGCAGACATCATCATTGTTTACCTTTCCTGCTGTCTTGTAAACAGTAAAGTTAACTTTACGTTTGTTTTTCATTTGAAAGGTATTTTGTGCAGTATTTATATGTGTGACTGTATGTGTAATTGAAGTATTTTTCTACCAGCTTGCTCATGTTTCGATCTATTTGTGAATCTATATCTGTGTATCTACAGTGTGTTTGAGGACAAATTGAGTTTGCCTGCATACCTCTGTGTGTGTGTGTGTGTGTGTGTGTATGTGTGTGTGTATTCAGCAGCTGGACGACTGCTCACAAACATAATTAGCCCTTTAATCCGAGTCTCTGAGCAGAAACAAGAGGGATTTGAAAGAGCTCAGCGGCTCCCTGCTGTTGCTTGTTGCTGGGAGAAAACTGTCTCATGTTTCCTATTAGTCGATTCAGTAGCTGTTGGACATTTAGTTGTAGTAAATAGTGAAAAGTGATGGAATGTATCTGACAGCTGTGTAATGATTAAAAAGAGAAATGCAGTGTTGCATCAAGCTACGTGTGTTTCATATGTGTTCATGGGAAGCAGTTGTGAGCTGCTGCGAGTCCAACAAACCGCATGTAAAAACAGAAACAGCCCAATCAGTCTTTTAAAACGACAACAGCCAATCAGGAAACAAGACACATGAAAATAATATTGATAAAATAATATTAATACTGAGGTAAACACTCACTAAAGATTAGGTATAAATGGGAAAATGAAAAAATTGAACGTGGACAAAATAAAACTGCAACACTTTTGTTTTCGCTTCCATTTATTTTTGAGTTGAAGGAAAAGATCTCAGACTTCTTCTGTGCTCACAGAAAGCCTATTTCTCTCAAACTTTGTCCAGAAACTTAAAATCCATTTTAGTGTGCACTACTCCACCTTTGCCAAGATAATCCATCCACCTGGCAGGTGAGGCGTATAGAGATGCTGATTAAACAGCAGGATTATGACAGTGTCTCCTGGTCTGATCACAATAAAAGGACACCAAAATGTGCAGTTTGGTCTTGAAAAAACAAATTTACTAGGTACTGAACTGTGCCTATTTCACAAAAGACTACAGATACCACATTTTTCACAAAGTCATGACCCTGCTCTGCCATTGATTGGCTTACTCTGGTATTCTTACCCTAACCAACCCCCCACCCCCGTGGCTAAATCTAAACACAACAAACAATGAAGGCAACAACTACAAGCCTACATGACTGTGCCCTTCAAGGAAAAAACGGTATCTGTGGCGTTCATTGAACGTGCTCATATTTTTTGTGAATGGTGAACTGAACAGATCAGTCTGCAATTAATGAACATTTAAGTGAGTGACGTTGACTCCTGAGAGACATAACAGCACTCACATCATGGACTACACTGCAGACTGGAGACTGTGTTACAGTCAGAAACAGACTGATAGATCAGCATTATATTCACTCTTCTCCTCTGTCTCTTCTCCTTCATCTCTCCGCAGTTCTCGTCTATTAAGAGGCATTCAATTTGCACTAGAAAGTCGGAATTTCGAGTTCACAGGGCTATGTCATTCACATTGCCCTTCTACTAGCCCTGGTTTACATGTCTGTTGGTACACCGACTGATGTCAACATTTTAGAATGTTCCATGACTGGTTGACTGGTTTAGCCGATTTTCTGGGGATAACCCCACAAAGTCAGGGCCAGCTAGCCCTAGGCTAAAGTCAGGGTTAGCCCACTTTGCATTGTTCCAGGATTGTGCCAGTGTGAAAGCTCTCTTTGCCTGAGGCTAACAGATCCCTTACCCTGGGGCTAAGTGTAGTGTGAAAAGCCCTTTAGTTCAAATTTTAAAATTGTGAACATGAACTAGTTCATTTTATTCTGTGAGAACTGAACTTTGAGCTTGCTCTTTTTAAGTGTGAACTTGCCTGTGTGAAATATTTCACAATTTATGTAATCTATCATTTAAGGTCTTTATTGGATGTAGGCTATTTTAATGTGTGCAAATGAACAATTAAGTGAAAATTACATGCATTAATAAGATGAGATACGTTCTTAAAGAAAAACATTGGTATTTTTCAACCTGGGCCCTATTCCCCCATGTGTATGTGTGTGTATGATTGATAGGTACAACTTGTTTTAAAATTGGTTCAGTATTGAGGGAGGTGGATGCAGCTGGCAGCCGCGAAACGAGTTATAACGGTAGATATGAGGGCAAATACGTCCCGTCAAAGTTTGTGCATTAAACATGCTTTTTTTCACCACAGACCAGATCAGATCACCAGTGTAATCTCTGTCAACAGTATGCTTCACTTACTGCTTGCTGTGTGTGACGACATCTCGCAGGATCTTTGTTTGTTGCCGGAAGAAAACAGAGGAGTCATGCTGAGAGCCGGTCAGAGCGGAGTTAGCTGTTTAAAGTTTTACTGCAACTATTGAAAACAATGGTTCGTGTTTGTGCTTTGCCGAATTGCAAGAACAGGATGTCGCGCAACACCCTGTACAACTTTCATAGGCTGTCTTGGGACAGCAACATGCTGAAGTTGTGGCTAATTGTGCTACAACTGGATGCTAACACTCCTGTCCAGACACTGCGCCTTGCAGACCATCAGGTCTGCAGTGCACACTTTTCCCAAGACGACTACTGCCAGCCCAAGAAGAGAAGACATCCAATCCTGAAACACTTCACCAAACACACCTCAAGAAAACAGCTGTCCCACCCGCTGCAATGAAGACATTCTTCAACAAGCAAAGGTCCTGTGAGATGTTGCCACAGAGTGAACGGTAAGAGAGACGCTTTGCATGTTGTTGACAGAGATTACACTGGTGATGTGAGCTGGACTGTGGTGAAAAAAAGCACTTTTAATGCACAAACTTTTACAGACGTATTTGCCCTCATATTGTTATAACTCGTTTCGCGGCTGAATACTGAACCAACTTTAAAATGAGTTGTACCTATCAATCATACACACACATACACATGGGGAAATAGGGCCCAGGTTGAAAAATACTGAAGTTAATCTTTAACTTTTAAATGAACATTTTTCAGTTAACATTGACATAAAGCATTTTAAGGCTCACAGAAGGAGGAAGGAGTACATTTAATATGCACATCATAATTAAACTCAACTCAGATCCATTAACACATATGTAAGAATAACTGACAGATGGATCTGTGTTCCATGCAGCTTGTAGTGGAGCAAATTATTCATATTTACCAGCATGTTGAGCTGCTATAGCGACACTTTTGATCACAATAAGTGAAATTAATTTGTTCATTTATTCTGCTCATTACTCACTATCCATCTGCTGTTTGTTGTTTTGCATTTAGTCTCCAATTAAAACTTTACTGATGTGATTACCGAGGTCTGCTGCTCTAAAGGTTACTGCACTGTGTACTTTATATAATAGGCTGGTTATATTGTGATGTCCTGTCACTATCTCCCTGTGATAGTGTCTTATGTTTGTTTTGTTAAATGTAACTGTGAGAAGCAACTGTGTAGAATTTAAATCAACTCTTGAAGTTAGTGGCCTTCAATTAAAAGTTCTTCGCAAGAAGTTTGAATTCACAACCAGCACCTGCGTTGCTGTATTTGCTTAATTGATAATTGGGGCTTGTGGCTAAAACATTACAGTTTTAAACAGGAATTGGTTTGTAAATAGTGTGTGTAGAAAGTAAAGGAAGACCCTCATCTACCACATGTGAATGCTGAACTGGTGTGGAACAGCAACAGGTCCCAGTTGATGTACTGGTCAGTTTGATCTGATGAACACGAAGCAATCACACACAGGTTCAAACACTCAGCCACAGGTGAATAAGTTCACAGGGTTGCACTGAAGAACAGACAGTGTGTCGATACTTGTCAAAGTGATCTTGAGCTCCTTTCTTACACTGACTGCTCTGCTGAAACAAATGAAAAATCATTATTTTCTGTCCCTGGAAACAAACGCTTAATTACACTCTGTGCAACCCTGAACAAATCTTTTTGTCTTGAAGGGAGGACGGTGAAGTTCAAGCCTGCTCATTTCTTTTTTGATTTTTTGGTTTGTTTGTTTTTTTTTCACCCATAATTACCTTAATAGAGATTATTCTTTGTTTACAGGAAATCGCAATATTGATTTGTCTCAAACTTGATGAAACTTCAGATTAGATTTGATGGGGTTATCTATGATTACTGTAATCCGTGGTATAGAAGACCAGACCATGGATATCTCTGAAGGTGAGATCTGTTTATTCTCTCTCACGCAGTACAAAAGCAAAAGGGTGTATGTTGCATTCAATACAGCAAATTACAACACAGAAAACATGCCTGAAAGACAGGTAAATAACAAAATCCTCTTGTAATTGTGATCATATAACTCAAACCCACATACAAACCAGAGGAGTAGTCCAGATCCCCACCAGGCAACAGATGGTGAAGCACATACTGCAATGCCACTACAACTGGTAGATACAACTAGCAGAGATTTGCAAAGTTCCTCCAACGTTAACATGACCCCCACATACATTGTCCCGAGCTGAAACAAGATTTTAAACTGAAGCAGCTGTTGATCACTTGCGGCCCCTATGGCTGGTTAAGAAGAGCAAGAAGTCAGCTGTCAGTGGTCGTATAAAACAGAGCAGTCAAAAAATAGAATTACTGCCTCACAGTTGTTTGTCTCCACCAACAAGTCAAGTTACAGTTTACGTCCATGTCTGTCCACACTCATATAATGTCTGTAGTGAAGACTTTGATATGGAACTTATGACTATATTGACCTGTACCTTTGAGTTTAATAAAGGGTATGAAGAATATTTTTGGCAAAATTGAAATCCTCACTGTATTGTTGTGTGCGATTCCAGTAAATAATTTTTAGGTAGAAACATGCTGTCTTTGTTCAGAGACTTCATATAGGGACTGATATAGAGCAGAACCTTATGAATGAATGAACTTTATTTATGTAGCACCTTTCATTCACAGTACACAGCTTTACAATTCAGCAGCAAATAAAAACACAACAACAAAAGTCACCGACAAGATGAAAAAAAAAATCTAAGTACATTAGCATATTTGAATTAATTTATGTTTTCATTTATTCCTGTCAGAAGATAGGAAAGAAAACAGTAAAGATACAGTTTTGTGTAGTTAATGGGAGTGCATGTATGCTGCTTTAAAATACATGAAAAGAAAGAAAAGTATTTTAAAAAATCTAAACTCTTTGTCCTGTTCAGCAAAACCTTCATTTTGCACTTTTCTGTAATTGCCTTTTGTGGTTCAAACTGTATTTGGTGTAGTGAACAGCTCCACAGTGACCAGCAAGAGTCTGAATATACTTTGATAATTTACTCTGGCAGTTTGTATAGAAACAAAGAAAATGACCCACTAATGCCTTGAAATTATTTTGAAATAGCTGATGTTATTTTACACTAAATGTCCTGCCAGCTGAGTGATGAGCCAACACAGTTTATTTTCCATGGCAATAAGAAGTCCTCCGTCTTTCTTCTCCCTCCCATTTCCTGTCCTCCTTTCTCTAATTTGCTACAATAACAGTGAAAATTAAAAACCAACAGTGTGGTAAATGCAACCTTTTTCTGCTTTCCCTCCCTTGTTTTTGTTGTAATTCCCCCTTCATCCCTCAGTTTTTTTTTCCTTCTCACTTTCTTCTTTTTTTGCTGAGTAATATTTCACAAAGGAAGATTAGAGCTCTTCCCTTTCACCTCTCTGGTTCCCTCTTTAGATCCGTTTTCTGTCCTATTTTATTCCCAGTGGAAGCAGAATCATGTGATCTGTGTTCCGCTCGTTCCTCATATTGTTGCATTACTCGCTCTTCTCCAACCTGTAGTCATGAGAAACGCATTCTTTGCTGCGTCAGCTCATTTACAGAATAGTTACAAACACCTGCAGCTGTGATAACTAACATGTCAGATCTTAGGTTTTACCTGTTAGAGACAAGTTTTAATGCATTTATTCATCATCTGTGATGTGAAAATATCAGATTTCCACACAGTCAAAGAAATGAAAAGTTGAGGTTGAAGTTCTGCAGCACATAGTGTCTCCTATGATTGGTTGTCACACTGGATGGCAGTAGAGGAAGTTGTACCAGCATCTGGTTCAAAAGTGGAGTATTTCCATCACGATTTTGTAGCTATTGTGAGACAGGACTCGTTTTCTAACCCTGTGTCTTGCGCACAAGCATTCACACATTTTTCATTTGCACATCTTATCACAACAGATACACTCATTTTAATCTATGGAGAAAATCATTTTAATCTATCACCTGTCTACATTGGCTCATGTACAGGCTTGCATCTTTGATAAACAAATAAATCAGGAGTATACATATTGTTAATTTCCCCAGTGTGGTCCAGGAGATGGAGGGGAGTAACAGTAATGAAAAAGTAACCCAGGGGAAAAAAAGAAAGGAAAATGAGGTCGATGCAGAAACAAGTAATTTATTGCCAAATTAACCTAAAAAACCAAAACAAAAATAAATTAACATTAAAGCATAATTATATATATTATATATATATAATTATAATTATTTACAAAAGTCCCTCCATAAACTTCAGCTGGTTCAGAACTCTGCTGCCCAGATCATCACCAAAACCCCCTCATCCCACCACATCACCCCCGTCCTTCAGCAACTCCACTGGCTCCCGGTAAATCAAAGAATCACCTACAAAATCCTTCTGCACACCTACAAGTCTATCCTCGCCCCTCCTTACCTCTCTGACCTCCTGCACGTCGTCACTCCATCCCGTGCCCTCAGATCTTCCTCCTCCCTCCATCTCACTGTACCCGCTGCCCGCCTTAGCTCTATGGGGAGCAGAGCTTTCAGCCGCTCTGCTCCCCAACTCTGGAATTCACTGCCACCTGACCTTCGTAACTCTGCCACCCTGCCCATCTTTAAATCTAAACTCAAAACTCATCTGTTCAGACTTGCGTACGCTCTCTAAAGATGCTTCACACGGTCCCCCCTCCTTACTTATTGTATGCTGTCTTTTATCTTGTATTGTATTTTATATCTTTGTTTTTATATTTTTTCTGTACAGTGTCCTTGGGTGTCTTGAAAGGCGCTTCCAAATAAAATGTATTATTATTATTAAAAAGGTGTAATCCTAAAGCCCTAACAAGCTAAGATAATTTGAAAGACGTCATTTACACCATGTTTTTAGTCTTCACACGGAGTTCAGTAACTCATGCAACTTCTTTTGCCCCTTTTCCATACTCATGCTAGTAGGCCAGGGATGCAGGGACTCCATTACAATAAGGCTACCTGTTTTGAGTTAAGTGTCTGTAAACGGATTGTGGATGAACACATCTAGTTTCCTATAAATTCCTCAAAATAAAAGTCCACTTCCACGGTTTTGTTATTTTAAAGCTTTTACTATGAAGCAAAACCAGAACACACCAGAAAAAAGTTGAATTTGTCTACTGGCGATGGGAAAGGAGTTTATCTTCTATTTTTTTACTATATCAACAGTATGGGGCTGTCATGCACAATCAGGTCTGTTTTTAGAGCTGAGCTCTTTCCATCAGGTTTGATCAAAGATACTTTAGTCCAAATAGAATCAGATGAATGAAAGTCCTTTGTGTCAGTTAAAAAATCGATTAATTCTGTCTCCAGCTTCTTCATCTTTTGAAAGGATAATTCCACTTCATCTCAACCTGTTGTATTTTCCATAAATGTGGGTATTGTGGCAACTTTGCAACTCACCACCTCTGTTCACGGGATCAGATTTCTGCTGTTTTTAAATGAAACTTGTCATCTTTTAGCCTGATTTGAATTGTTATTTTCAATTAATACTTCATAAACTACAATTTCCTCAAAGAATAAAGCAGAGAAATTCAAAAGTGCAAGACTGGAACATGTTACTTTTGCATTTTTGCAGGTTTTTATTATTCTGACTCTCTGTCCTTTATACTGATTAAGTTTAAAAACAGAAAACCAGGAGGTAGGTATGAGCGAGCTAAAATAGCATGAGCTACAGAAGATGGAGGAGCAGACTGTGTTAAAAAGTACAGTGCATAAAGTCTGTGAGCGACATCACGCTGTGTCTTGTAACAACAGTATGTAAATCTGAGTCATCAGATGTTACAATCATCTTCTCCCGAGTGGAAAAATGGAAAAATTATAAATGCAACAATTCATTTTCCTGCCTCTTGCCACCTACACGGCACAGATGGTGTTTGTGAAGACATTTAGCCACCAAAATACTTCTGGAGCAATCAGAACATTTTCAGAACTTTAGCAGGGAGTCAAACCAAGTTCAGCTGCTGCAGCAGAGACGGGAAAGGCCTCCGACTGGAAGTCTCCTCTTACCGACACTCAATCAAACATGTAACTCTGGCCTTTGTCAAACTCTGATAGCTTCCCCCTGCTCTTTAGAGAAAATGATCGTTCTTAAGCATGAAAATATTTGTGTAACTGCGAAAAGCGAAGAAGATGAAATGGCAGGGGTGTAATGGGTGAAACAGCAGAAGCTTTGAAACAGTGTGGTCAGGGCTGGACGAAATTACACCAAAGAAAGGTAAAGAAAAATGTTGGTGAAGAAAATCAAAAGAAACAAGAAAGGTCTGTACTAGTGCAGTAAATGGAGACAGCACTTGTCCTTTCAGTGAACTTTAATGCAGAGGTCAGAGGAGGCGCTTTGAACACCTGAGTACATTTTGCTCTGTCTGAATGTTTAATTGTCTCTGGTGCTGAAATTGTTTTCTTGTGTTTATACATATTACAGAGATGGTTCACCCATAAATGAAAATTCACTCATTATCTACTCACCTTCATGCTAATTGAGGGTCAGGTTTATTTTGTTAGTCCACAAAACACTGCGGGAGTTTCACAGGAAAACAGTGTTGTTCATGGAAGTGAATGGTGACCAGTTTTCAAATGTAAAAATAACAACTGGAAAAAGAAACATGAAACACTTCATACTGCTCCTCTGGTGTAATCCAAGTCTCCTAAAGTCCCAACATGCTGTTTGCACAACGTCACACCACACACACTAAGTTCAGTCAGTGTGCATGTTCACGTGCACATGCACGTTGAATTCAAGGTGACAGTTCTTACTTTGTCCACCGTAAAAGGGGCGAAGACTCTTGTGTCCACCTCATAGCTGATAAATACCCGAGACTACTGCAGAGTCATTTGACCTGCAAATTAATGCTAGTTGTGCCCTTTATCATCATTATCATGATCATCAGTGTGAGCTGTCTGCTGCACTCAGCAGCAGCCTCTGAACATCAACAAAACGTGGAATCTGTTTCAACTCAATATCATGACTTTGAAAACACCAAATGATTTGTTTTAACAAATTTCGTTACTTTAAAATATGAAGAACTGTAAAATCTCACTTCCATGAGGCTGTTCAGTCAGACAGCGACCGATCACAGGCTGAACTTGGTGTTTCATTCTGGTGCTGGTCAAGCTGCATGCAGCACGCACAGTTCATATTATGTTCATTATAATGTTGATTCATGTTGAAGTGATGTTCTTCTGTCTTAATAATAATTAAAGGTGTAGTTAGCGATGTGGGAGAAAACGAGTAGAGAGGTTGTTGATATTTGAAAGGTAAACGAATACAGACCCACCACTCCCTTCATACTCCACCCCGAGCTCTACCCCCGACGTTCATGGATGCGTGTTGTCATGGAAACGGCCGTAGAAACTAAAGCAGCTGTAAAGCAGCTGAAATAGCCAAGTTGTGAGTTAGCACACTGCTAAGCCGCAAAGCTAAGGTTAGCTGACCCGTCAGACAACTGTACCCACAACTCGACTGCTATTATAAATAGATAACATCACAACTACATTTAGGCAGATTAGACGATATGATGAATGCCCGACGGCTGTTACTGTTATGTGAAGCACCGCAAAGCTAATGTTGCTCACCTGTCCAGCAGAAAGACGTCGAACTCCGCCGTACGTTTTTAATCCGTTTTATTCCGTTTTTTTTTTTTTTTAAATTTATGCTCCTCCAACCGTTTTCTCTTGGGCTGCACCTGATATACCGTGTCTCTCTCTTACTCCAACTGCGCATGCTACGCAACCTACTACTCCTCCTCCCCCCTGTGTCTGATCTGTGCACGAGTATGGAGAGGAGGAGCCACAGATTTACCTGCTGAAATTCAGAGCACAGGCTGTGTATTGAAACCGGATTTTTTCCCAGCATGCTCTCAGAAGTGACAGCTTGTGGATAGTGAGGAGAAATACGGTGATTTTGACTAAAAGTGCGTCGGATTATATTGCTAACTATGCCTTTAATATCACCAGATAATAGATTAAAGTGGTCAGGTTTTGAACACTGGGATGGTGTGCCTCTTTTCCCAGAACAGAAAGTGTGTCATTTTTGGGAAAATATTAATCCCCACCTTTCACCACATCATGCCTTAACATTATATAGGCCAACATTTTTTGCTCCCCCAGTGTTCAGCTCAACTCGGTGCTGATGGAAGAGGAATATATCTGTCACTGGTTTTCTCAAATGTTGATCAACACAGATGTCATATATAGACTCTGGATATGCACCCGTCCAAAAGGCCACAGACAGCCTGTGGTTTACAGAGAATAACTGTCAATGTACAGGAGAGTTGATTTTTCAAAGGTAGATTAAAGAGACAATTAGGCTTTTTGTAGAGTGAGAATGCACTGACTATCAGCATGGAAATGCCAATAGTGACAGTTTTTAAAGTCTATTGTCATTGCAGAGAGAAAAGATTATTTTTGTATTTGCATTCCTTCAAAAAGTTTCATTTTCATTTATACATTACAAGTCAGTCAAGTTTGTTCTTTGAGCTGCAGGAGAGCTTTAATTAATGTCCACATTTTCACAAAATTAGCAGCTTCTCTGAAACTGAAGTAATTTACTTCTTACTGTAAGATTTACAGTAAAAGTATGATCTGACATTTACAGCATAAATTACATCTAGGCATGTTATCATCATGAAATTGTGGTGTGCAATTCTGCATGTCTACTTCCATTTACCCACAAATGACTGTTAACCCGCTCCTGTTTGATTGTGTTCAGACATAAATCACACTCATTCTGTCCTCTGTTGGTACCAGTAATGTGCTGTAACGGTGCCAAATCAGCTTTTGTGTCATTACACACAGAGATTATGAGTGTCTGGGCTGTAATAACCTCCTGACTGATGATGCATGAACATGTCTAATTTATGATCCAATGAGCATTATTCTTATTTCCACATCACATCTGTTTACACACACTAATAAAATGTTATGTTTGGAGAAAGAAGCCTGTGGAGCTCGCTGCTTAAATCCAAAAGACTCTAAATAAATTTGTTACCTTTAATTTCCTCTTTTGACCTTTTCTTGACCAGGTTGTCACACTGAGCTCAGTCTGTGTCTGTATGCTGTGATTCAAGCACGTCATTTTCTGACAGCATATTCTTTTTTTGTTCCTTTTTTGTTCAAAAGTGCATTTTTGTTTCTGGCCTCAGGTTTTTTCCTACATAGAAAGAAACAGACAGTATACAGATGTTAAACAGGGAGAGGAGTATTGCTTAAAGGGATTTATATTGAAGATGGATCAAATCATTGCAATATCTGTGTTATTCTCATAAATCCCTGCTAAAATCAAAAGGACAGATAACTGAAGTTCTTTTGTTTTAAGAGCAGAGCAAGAAAAAAAGTATCTCCAGTCTGAGACACTCTGTCTCTGTCTGGTGGATCCGCTTTGTTTTAAATGTACAGTTTTGTGAATACTGATGTGTCTTTGCCAAAATGTAATGGCTGTTATTTAAGCCCATGAAATAATGATGGAGACAGTGTTCCCAAACAGAACCTCCATTCAGGACAAACTTTCCATCCTGGTAACATGCACAGCAGATATTATGAAGTTAGCACGAGGTCCACTCGATTTATGGAGGCAAGTGTTGTATACAGTTGTGGTCAAAAGTTTACACACACTTGTAAAGAACATATATATCACAGCAGTTTTGAGTTTCGAATGATTCTTGTAACTCTATAACTATAAATGATTGAAACACGTGTCTTTGTCATAAAAAATCGTGCATTTTGTTTCTTTCATAAATTTATTACAGGTCTTCTGGAAACCGGCAAAAACTGATATACCTAATATACCTACAGCAACTTGTATTATCGGTTTTGATGATGTAGAAAGTTGTGTTAATCAAATTTTCTTAGTGCCATGGCCTCTTAACTTCTTGTAAATGATTACGATCGACTACAGATGATGATTTCTTTGAGACAATTTAAAGGTGTCCCATTTGATTCACTGATAATACTCACAAACGCTACAATGGGAAGGTCCAAGGAGCTCAGCACAGATCTGACAAAGTGAATCATTGACTTGAACAAGTCAGGAAAGTCACCTGAAGCCATTTCAAAGCAGCACAGATCCTTAAATCAACTGTGCAAACAATGGTTTGTAAGTAAGAATGCATGGCACAGTTGTGTCACTGCCACAATTAGTTACACAACTGTTTTTGCACTTATAAATCTAACAGATGCCCTCTTCTGTTATCATCCATAATTCAAAATGCATAACATGGGGCAGGTTTCAGCAACCTTTACTATCAAAAGTTATTTTTTGACTGTAAAAGACCAATGAAATCTGTCTGGAGGTGTAAAGATTTTCCTCTGGGACTGTTCTTTTTTTGGATTTTACATCCATAGCTAGCCTATAGAGACTTAAGACTAGCCACAGCAATATTTAGAGGAAAAGGCGCTGAGCCGTAGACAGGCTATGACATATTCAAACCTTTTTTTGTTTGTTTGTTTGGTGTGTAGTGACACGTTTTTAAAATTGAACAATGTAAGAATCACTTAAGGCCTCTAACAGTGTTACATAAAAATTAAAATAAAATAAAAAAAACAGTTATTAATTTCCATTTTCATCAAAGCCACAGGGAGCCACTGGACAGGAGCAGAGTACACAGACCCCTGAATTAGGGTCTACAGGAAACAAAAATAAAAGTAACTTTCATCCTAAATGCATCTCTTTACCATGGCTAACACCTCCAGTGCTGATGAAAATCTGTCTGACATGACTTCAGCAAGAATCATATTCACGGACGAGATAAAATATGAAAGTTTCATTCATGTTACATTTCCTTCCTCGCTCGCTGACGTATCCCATGTTTCCCTGGAAATTAAAGCTACAGGAGACAAAATGACAGGCACTGTTACCATGAATAATAACCAATAGTAGTAAAATTATAGATTGGAAACATCTGTGATAATGTAAGTACACAACTCAACAAAATATTTTACTACAGATATTATACATTTAAGTAAAAGTACAAAAGTACATATAAGCTTCAAAATAAACTGTCAGCTGCATTCTGAACTACAGCCCAGTCAGTACACTCAGTCAACGTGCTCCAGTGAGGTAAAAAGCACAGTCTTCACTCCACATCTGGATCTGATGTATGTGGACTTTCTGCCTATGAGGCACAGTCCTGATTGTAGAGAGCAGATCCACCGTAATGTGGTCAGATGAACCAAGACAAGGGACTGTGACAGACATGTGGACCTTCTTGATCAAGCTGTGAAAGAGGTTCACAGTAATGCACTGGTAAAACCTGCTGACCATCTTTTTGCAGTCACATAGGTTTAAGTCTTTAAGGATAACACTCAGGGGATCAGGGGACACAAATCTGCGCCACTTCCACAGCAAAAAAGACGACTAGGGCAGAATGTAGAGTCCATGTTTGTTGTCCATGTCCATGTATCAGTGAAGTCCATCATTACCAGAGTTCTGAGTTACGGGTTGTGGGGACAAACGATGCAGCTCAGAAGCAGTCTGAACTGATCAAGGATGATTTTAACGACCTTCTTAACTTTTTAAGCTCCACTGGAAAGTCAATTTTTATATCTAGCCCCATTCCCACTCTGAACCGGGGGGCGTGTCGTTTTAGCAGAATCCTCAGCCTGCACACCTGGCTCCAGTCTGCATGCAGAACTCACGACTTAGGTTTTATTGACAATTTTAATCTCTTTTGGAACCGCTCCTCCCTCTTAAAGACTGACGGAATTCACCCAAACAGGATGGGTAGCCGAACGCTAGCAGCTAACATACAGCATAGCGTACAGTCTTCTCCATGTGATTGACTGTTTACATCCCACACCCCTTCCCTGGAATCTTCTTCTCCGCCCACAGAAACATCACAGAGCACTCCTCCCCCCGCTAGCTCCCCCTGTCGGTCACATCTGTCATCAATCCTCCAACCGTCAGTATCAAATATTAAGTGGAGAGCTAGTGTTCACCCTGTGGGGCCCTCAATAACACAAAGACCCTCCCCTGCAACGCTGCCCATACAGGTCGTGATTAGTAAAAGACCTTACAGAGAGCCATTAAAGCAACCCCCACAAATCTGATAGCCATTTCCTCTCTGCCCCACTCTGCCTTAGTCCCTGTCACTAGGTCTATTAAATCAGCCTTACTAAATGTTAGATCTCTAACCAACAAATCGTTTTTAATTAATGATCTTGTTACAAATCATAAATTGAATTTTATGTTTTTAACAGAAACCTGGTTAGACTTGAATAGCAATGCAACTCTAATTGAGGCATGTCCACCAGGTTATAACTTCTATCAGTCAGTGAGACAGGGAAAGAGAGGGGGCGGAGTTGCCACCATCTATTCAAAACAGCTCAACTGTACAAAGGTGGACCTGGGTACGTTTTTATCTTTCGAGTATCTTGCACTTGTGTTTAAGGCTGAACAGGCAGTACTCATCCTAACAATATACAGGCCTCCAAAACAGTCATCTCTATTTCTCGTAGAATTCTCTGATCTGGCTGCACTTATTGCCAGCAGTTATGACAGAATCATATTAAATGGAGATTTTAACATTCCTATCAACAACAGCACTGATATTAAGGCAATGGAATTCATAAATCTGCTTGACAGCCTTGAACTCACTCAACATGTCACGGAAGCCACTCACCAGCATGACAATATTCTCGATTTGGTTGTGTCAAAAGGGCTAGCTATAGATAATGTTTCAGTGTCTCAAATCCCTATCTCTGATCATTATTGTGTATTCTTTGAAAGCACCTTATGCATAGCTAGGACCTCGAATGAAAGTTTGATTCAGAAACGATTCTTAGATGCTGCAGCAGAAAATGAACTCTCTAAGCTTGTAGGTTCTTATGATCTGTGTGTTGTGAGCTGCTCTGTAGATGAGATGGTTACTGCACTCAACAACAACCTGAGTACCGCACTGAATAAAGTTGCACCTTTAAAGGTTAAAAAGCAGTCATACAATAAAACATCTCCATGGGTAAACCACACTATCCATGATCTCAAAAGATCATGCAGGGCAGTGGAAAGAAGGTGGAGAAAATCAAGACTAGAGGTCCATCACATCATTTACAAAGAACACATGGTCACTTACAACAGCACTGTTCGCACCGCCAGAAGGGCGTACTTCTCCAAGATCATCACAGAAAACAAAAATAACTCTAGAATACTCTTCTCCACCATTGACAGACTATTAAACCCGGCACCCAGCATTGACCTCCTAAGCCATGCTTCCACTTCAAAATGTGAGGAATTTGCAATGTTCTTCAACAATAAAATCACAGCCATCAGAGCGAGTATTCCTAAAACTCCAGCTCATCCCCTCATCCAACCCCAGGAAAACAAGGCAACCATGTGCAATTTCAATAGCATCTCAATCACTGACCTTTGTAAGATTGTCACCCAGAGCAAACCGTCGTCCTGCTGCCTCGACCCAGTCCCCTCCCAACTCTTTAAGAGGGTTTTCAACAATATCTCAAATTCTGTCCTCAAAATTATTAACAGATCCCTTGAAACTGGAATCTGCCCTGAGGCTTTTAAAACTGCTGTTGTGAAACCTCTATTGAAGAAGCCCAATCTAGATCCCAGTGTTCTGAGCAATTACAGGCCCATATCAAATCTTCCATTTCTAAGCAAGGTTCTAGAAAAAGTCGTTTTCAACCAGATTAATAACTTTCTTAATGAACACAATATTTTAGAGAAATGAGAGAAATCAGGTTTCAGAACTAACCATAGTACAGAAACTGCCCTCACAAAAATAGTCAGCGATCTGAGACTCAGTGCCGATGCTGGCAAGGTCTCAGTCCTAGTTCTCCTGGATTTAAGCGCTGCATTTGACACAGTCGACCATGAAATTCTCCTAAACCGCCTTGAGCACTATGTTGGGCTTTCCAAATTGGTTTTAAACTGGCTCCAAACATACATTACAGGTAGAAAATTTTTTGTTTGTCTTGGGAATCATGTGTCAGGGAGGTATGACATAACTTCTGGTGTTGCTCAAGGAAGCTGCCTCGCCCCTCTGCTGTTCTCCCTATACATGCTCCCTCTCAGTGATATCATCAGGGAACACAATGTTAATTTCCATAACTATGCTGATGACACTCAACTGTATATATCTGTAGAGCCAAATGATTTAGATGCTGTATGCTCCCTCACGACCTGCCTCTCAGCAATAAATAACTGGATGAGCAATAATTTTCTAAAATTGAATGAGGACAAGACAGATCCTATTAGTCGGCCCCTTATCAAAAAGGAAGGACCTGTTGAAAAAAATTGGCCATTTGTCCTCATGGGTAAAACCACAAGTAACGAGTCTGGGTGTTATCTTAGACTCTGAACTAAGTTTTACTCTCCACATAAATAATCTGACCAAGGTAGCATTTTTCCACCTTAGAAACATCGCCAAGGTACGGCCATTGCTGACTCAGCAAGACGCTGAAAAACTAATTCATACATTTGTTTCAAGCAGACTCGACTATTGTAACGCGCTCTTTACTGGTCTCCCAAAAAAGTCCATTGACAGGCTACAACTAATACAAAATTCGGCTGCTAGATTACTGACCAAAACAAAGAAGAGAGAACATATTACTCCAGTTTTAGCCACATTGTACTGGCTGTGTCCGCCAGAATTGATTTTAAAGTGCTCCGGCTCGTCTATAAAGCGCTCAATGGCCTAGGACCATCCTACCTTCGAGACTCTCTGCTACTCTATGTTCCATCAAGACCTCTCAGACCTTCCGGTGCTGGGTTTTTAGATACCCAAAACTACAACAAAAAGAAAATTGGAGATTCAGCTTTTTTCAGCTATGCTCCCAAATTGTGGAACAGCCTACCCAAACACATCAGAGAGGTTCAAACGGCAGTTAAAGACACATCTTTTCAACCTTTTCAATCTTTTCAGTAGCAGAAAAGTACTAGAAAGTCTAGGTAGCCTATTTTTAGTCCATGCCCAATGGGCTGTTCTAAACTGTCCTTTTACACTGTTTTTATTTACATCACCATTGCGCATATGTATGTATGTATTTGTGTGTATATACTGTATGTATGTGCATGTGTGTGTATGTATGTGTATATATGTATTTTTATTACCCTTCCTGCTTAATTTTGACTGTATGTATGTATAGATTTGCACTTTTATTTGATTTTTCATAGTTTTTATTATGTGAAGCACTTTGAGCTGCATGCTTTGTATGAAAGGTGCTATACAAATAAAGTTTATTATTATTATTATTATTATTATTAATAATAATAATAATAATAATAATAATAATAATAATAATAATAAAGGAAATAAGGAAAAAAGATGATAGATACAATTTCCTTACTGGAGTTGTTTGTTTATTGATCAATGTTTATAGTGCTGTGGAAATGAATTTCCTTTTTTCCTTTGGGGACAATAAAGTCTAAATATTCATGTGGCAGGATAAGAATTTCAAAGATTCCTGCAGCTTCTCACATTCACTAACATTTGATTTTGCTGTGTCATATCTGAGGGATTAAACCTAATGTGATCTCATGGCTACATCTAAAGACATTTCATATTTCCTGTCTATGCATTAGAAGTTTTTCATGTCATTTAGCACCGTTTAGTTGTATATACAGTATTTATTAGTCCTTCTGGAAATTCATACAGCAGCTGTCAAATAAATAAACAAACATCTGTAACAACACTGGCAACAACAACTGCACCAACAACAAACAATCAACATCAGAGCACCTCAACATTATTATGTCGAAGTCCTGGCATTCATCAGTTGCTTTAAGCAGCATTGCAGCATCCACTATCTACATTTCCCCAGTCCCCAGGAAACAAGAACTGCCTCCGGGCTGCAACCTACACACTGAAAAAGGCAAATTAGCTCCTGGGACACTAATGATACAAATGTCAACATGCTAACAGCTGTTACCTTTCCTTTTGTAGTGATGTAGTCTTTTTAATGCCAGGACTCACCACCTGATGTGCAAATGTTCCACCAAAACAAGTTCTCCCTCAACATTATTTTGCAGCAGCAGCACCGTTGCATCCTGGGTGCAGCACCGCCCAAGAAGTTTGTGACTGATTTAAAGGAATGCAAATAAGGCAGGGTTTTTTTTCCCTGATAGCCGCATGTGTACAGTATGTGTGAAGCCTTTCTCCAGGACTGAGTGCTGTGGAGAGACGTCTGGCTACGCAAGACTAGGTTTAGGTACCAAAACTACTTTATTAGACTTAGGAGAAGAACATGGTTTGACTTAAAATATTCACGTTAGTTAAGAAAGTTAAGTTACGTACATAAATTTAACTTGGTATGTGATGTCAGTAGTAGTAATTGTAACGTGTGTGATGTAAGTTATGACTTAAGGCTCATTTGTGCTCTCTTTGGATATCATACAGATACAGATGAAGCTTTCTGTCTGTACTCTACATTCATTTCATCCATACTTCTGCACATTTTCTGAAAGCTTACAGACTACCTGTGGTAGTCATGAGGGCAGAATAGGATTGAAGCCAATTATTAAAGCAAGACACGTCAAAGAAGTTTGAAATATCCAGTAGTATTGTAAATGATATTCGTCAATTTAGTTGTGAAAAAAACTCGGTGTGGTGATATATTTAACGGCACACAGACCACCTCTGTCAGTAACACTGAATCCATTTTTCCATTATTACAACTTCCTCCAGTGTTGCCATGTTTGTTGTTGTCAGAAACTTTTGACACAACCCCTTCTTCTTTTAGCGTTGCTCTCTAGTATTTATTCACATCCATGCCAATGTAAAGGCTGAATGGAAGTATGTTGGTTGGAAGTTATATTGTTTAAAACATATGTATCTATTTTCATAAGTAAATGAGCCTTTAAGTTAACTCACATGTTTAAGTCAGTCCCTCCAGTTTCACAGGCTGTTTGCAGCCCAAAATGCCTGATTACAGGGCAGCTTTTCTAAAAAAAAAAAAAATTGTGATGCATGTTGCAATGTTTTCAGGAAATTTTGCAATTAAATTGCAGGACCAAGAGTGAAAATTGCAAAAGAAAGTCGTAATTTCTTTTTTTGTATAATTCATTAGAATCAAAAGCAACTTGTTTCTGGAAGAACAAAACAGTCCTGACTGTTCTAAGTAACCTCACTGCTGTGATTGGTAGGTCTCACAGGGAGCAACGATCACTGGTCAAAAATTGTAAGGTCATGCAGAATTCATGGGAATTGGCTGAATTTGTGGGAACTGTTGAGATTGCAACAGATTTTTTGGTTTCACATGTGACACAAGACAGGGGACTCCTGGGTAAAAGTTCTGTATCCTCCATATAGTTATGTTGTTATTCTTTATACTACGTCCCCTTATTGATTCCCCATCAGGGAAATTATTATTACAAGATAAGTCAGTCCAGACTAAATGGAGTGAAAAGAAACACAAAAAGCAATAAGGGCATTGTGAAAACATAAAATGACTTCAGACATTGGTTTGTTATTCATACCAAACTCATAAATCAGGTGTGCCACCTCATCAGCTGCAGTATGAATGTTTTTCAGTAAAACAACACATCCCTGCCTCCTTCAGTGAGCTGCTCTGGTGCATATTGACAACATAAAATGTTTCTTTCGTCCATGACTTACCTCTCAACAACAACAACAACAACAACAATCTATCAGCAGTCATCTGAAGTGGAAATGCACAATGTGTCAAATGGTGTGTCTACTAATTACACAGATTTATGCACAAAGCTGTTCTGACAGATGTTTGATTATACATCAGCTGTTTCTTTGGGCTCACTTAAACTATGATGAGGATGGTGAGATGTGACCTCAGTGTCAGCAGCTGTTTCTCAGACGGATGCGTAGGAAAGACAATGGCACCAAGGTGAATAATTCCTTATTTTTCTTGGAAAGGGTTGTTTGCTGCTGATTTGTGTGTTTTTGACATTCAGTGATGCTTAAAATACAAACATACGATACAAGTAAACAACAGCAAAGAGGTTAACAAAGAAGTTTAGGTTTCTGTCACTTCCAAATATAAAACAAGAACATTTTTCAAAACTTAAAGCGTTACTCCACTCTGTGAGATTAAGCCATTTTGTATGTACTCACCACTATGCCGATGTGATGATAAGTGAAGATCTTCAGTTCACCAAACAATCCTGGAGTTTTAGGAGAAACAGGGTAGCAGCCTCATCCTGTACAATGGCAGTGAATGGTGACCACGGATAAAACATTAAAGACTTCCGCACGTGCGTCCATTAGGATATATACAAAGTCTCGCGAGATCGACGCCATGTTTACATCCTACCAGCTACATGCAACAGCTGATATTTCTGCTAAAAACATGGCGTAAATGGCGTCTTTTGCGGTTAATTTTTAATGTTGCGGCTCGCAGACACTTGGATTACACCACACCAAGGAAGTTTTTCCTCGCCACTGTCGCCTGCTCATGTGGGGATTGTTTCAATTGTCGGATGTAAATATGATTATAGAGTGTGGTCTAGACCTACTCTATATGTAAAGTGTCTTGAGACAACTTTGTTGTGAATTGGCGCTATATAAATAAAATTTGATTTGATTTGATTTGATCACACAAGCAGGATGGAGACATTTTGTGTTTGTTTTGTGTTCTTTTTTTAACGTTTTATCCGTGGTCACCATTCACTGCCATTGTACTGGATGAGGCTGCTACCCTGTTTCTCCTAAAACTCCAGGATTGTTTGGTGAACTGAAGATCTTCACCCATCATCACATCAGCATAGTGGTGAGTACATACAAAATGGCTTATTCTCGCAGAGTGGAATATCACTTTAACACACACAAGCGAGTCAGAGGACAGAAATCACACTGAACAATTTTTGGCAACTAGGGGGGCAGAAAAACATCAAGACAAGGTGACAAATATACAAACAGGTGCCTTCACATCCAACAAGAAATCCCAGTCATGTTTGTGTTCACACGATCAATGTGAAACAAAAATTCCCTCTCCTTTTAGCTCTGGTTTCTACAGAAAAAAATAAAAAACAATCTGTGCAAATTATTTAGGTAATTCATGTTCTCGAGTTAGCATGATTTATTACCATAATTCAGTTAGTCTTGTTTCATGTGCTCCCTTGGATTACATGGATCTAATATGGTGATATTTTGATTATGAAGCAGATAGTTCTGGTCATGATTATGACTGCCTGGGCCACATTTGAGACTGCTGTGAAATACACACTGAATGAAACGATGCCAGAAACTCGAGGTATGATAAAAACATGATAAAAAGTCTAGGATATAATATTTATCACAATATTGAAAAAAAAAAAAAAAAAAGATAACTTAAAAAAATGTCCTTTATTTAATAATGGTACTGATGTATGCAGGATTTCAGTCTATGGACATTTTGATTTATGTTGTATCATAAGGAATAAAGCCAAATTTGATCTTACTTTAAAACTTTTTGCATACACATCAGTTTCAATTATTTAATAAAGGACATTTTATTTTTTCAAGTGGTCATTTCTCTTTGTTTTTCAGTATCACAATAAATATATCGTGGACGTGGTATTATCATACTTTTTTGGTACCAGTACATCTGTAGCGTTTTTAGATGATTTTTTAAATGAAATAATAAAACAAATGTATAACAACTGCCATGTTCTGCAAGTTAAAATGAATTATTCCCCCCATGGAGTTTGGTTGGTTTGCAGTTTCCTATCAGAATAAGGTGTCTGACGGCAAGTAAAAGCAGTGACAGTGTTCTAAACATAGCATACATATAGAACAGAATAGAATAGAATAGAATAGAAATACTTTATTAATCCCCAAGGGGAAATTCATTTGTCTGTAGTAGTCTCATCTATTAGTATAAGAATTATAGAGTCTGATGGCAGTTGGTATGAAAGATCTTCTGTATCTCTCTGTCCTACAACGAAGAGAGAGGAGCCTTCCACCACCATTATTTCTTTGATCCATCAAGGTGTTATGCAGTGGATGATCCATGTTGTTTAGGATGGCCTCCACCGC
>JAJHUR010095434.1:0-14257 GCA_027495735.1 Lutjanus campechanus | reverse complement strand
TAATCTTAGATGTATTGTGATTATCTGTTGAACAATTCATTTAATAACAATAATAAGTAATCAGATTGCTCCCTAAGCACCTATGTTTGGCTAAAAGTTGACTACACACCTCTGTCTCCATGGTGAAGTCAAATTATGTAGCAAGGTTATCAACTGATTGTGAAGCTATCAGCACAAGTCAGTCTGCTTGTTTGCACAGTACAAAAGCAACTTAAGTTTGATACTGTGCAACAAAAAGGAAAGACAAGACAAGATTCTGCTTATAAAACATGAAATGTCGAGTTAAATTCACACTTGTTGACTAGGGTGTTGTCATTTCATAGTTGGACCAAATCTTTCTGGAGCTAGAGATTTATTGTCTCTCTCACTAAATCTCCAGTGTCTCACAATGAGATGAAGATGTTGGGTTGATGGTATAGTCCATAGTAGGGCTGCACAATAGGGTAAAAACAATCGTATTGAGACTGTGAAAATGTTGATCAGTGTCTCCCTAAGCCCAAGATGACTTTGTTAAATGTCTTGTTTTGCCCACACAAAAATATTCAGTTTATTGTTATGGAGGAATAAAGAAACCAAAAAATATTCATATTTAAGAAGCTGGAATTGGAGAACTTGTACTTTTAAAAAAAATGACAGTTAATCATTTATCAAAATAGTAGGTGATTAATTTCATAATCAATTAATAATCGATTAATTGTTGTAGCTCTAGTCCATGCCGATGTTTCGCTGTGGACATTGTCATATGCCACATTGGTAGACATCGCCCAACCCTAGTCTGTACTCAAAAAACATGTTTTCTTATATCTGGAGAACATGATTTGTAGGCCAGAGCATTTCAGCAGCACTACTGTTGTTTTGTCACACATTTTGCCTTTTCTCAAAATCGTAGATTCTGTGATTTGTTTATTGCACTTGACCACATTGTGATTTCGATAATATTTCAATGACTTGTGCAGCCCCAGTTCTTAGTGGAGCCTGCTGCTATTTAATTGACAGAGACGGAACTGTCACAGATATATGAAACGTAGTGTAACACTGAATGACAGCTGAGCTGTAACAGTGTGGGTAAGATAATGGGATGAGGAGACATTACTAGATCCTGTTTAAAGATGACAGCTGGACGCATTTTATTGCTTCCAAATATTGTCAGGTGTCAAACAGTTACTTCTGCTTTTGGTTTTCAAAGTGAAATATCATGATGTAATGTGTAGTACTCAAGAGCATTTTTATCAAGATTTCTTCCCTCTTTCTCTGTGTGTGTGTGTGTGTAGTCCATCTGAAGGAGCGTTTGGAGGACTACATCAAGCAGTGGAACGGTCTTGTAAAACTTTTCAGAAATGAGAAGAGAGAAGGACTGATCCAGGCCAGGAGTATAGGAGCCAAGAAGGCCACTAAAGGACAGGTAGGTATCATATGATCCTCTTGCTACTGCACCTACTAATGCAACTGTTCCTACCACCGCTACTGTTACTAGTGTATGAATATTTATCGGTGGCTTTACATCCCTACAAAACCTCTAACTTTGGGTCCTCAACTGAAATCAGGTGTGAAACACTACAATAAACCGTTGCAATGATCAGACTGAGACCATCACATTATTCATAAATCAGAAAAGAACACAGATGACGTCAGTGTTTGTGTGTCTGTTTTCTAGGTGCTGATCTACCTGGATGCTCATTGTGAGGTTGGCATCAACTGGTATGCTCCTCTGATTTCTCCTATATCAAAAGACAGGTAACACACACAAACACACATGTTCAGTCTCACACATGTGATAATAGCTGCCAGCGTCTGTTGAGATTAGAAAAGGTGGTCATAAACTAACAGATTGTTTACAGACTGGTTTATTACTCAGTTACAGACCATTTATCATCAACCTAACTTTTCAGCACATCTCTCATTTTTTATACATTTGGTATTTTTGTGTCAGACAGTGTAAGATAGAAATACAGGCAACATTATTCAGTAGCAGAATAAATAATTTATGCTACAGTTTCTTCATATTTTTTATTAGTAACTTACTGTTGTGTGTAGGCATGCAGATGACAGTTTTTAAACAACATCAGCAGTGTTAGTGTCCAGTTGTAGTACCATATCTGTATTCAATATTCAGTTCACTTTCAATACACTTTAATAATAGTACACTTTAATAATAATATTCTTTTCTGTCCTGATCCAGTGATAGAGATGGTTGCTTGTATAGCACAGATGACACCATCTCTATTAGAGACAGCATCTGAGTTTTTGTTTATTTTTATCACTGCATTAAATCTGCTTTTGCTCGCAGCTCTGAGACATCATACATTTCAGCCGGCTGAGGGAGATGTTGAAAGAAAAGGTCTATAATGATTTTTGGGTAAACAAGGGTCACAGGGTTCATATAAAGTCTGTTATGTTTTCAAGGTTACAAATATGCTTGAATTTGAATATGTTGTCCTGGGGGGAAAAAAAACTACACAATCACTCATGTAAGCCACAAGTTTCCTCTGGAAATTACCAAACACAAAATAACCGTGGTCAAAACATAAGAAGTTAATCTGGTAAATAAACAAAATGATTGGTGTGGGTATAAAGGATTCCGCAGTTTAATTTATTCTAACAATTTTGGTGTGATAATAAAGACTTCAAGAGTCTGTAACTTTTTGGGTTAGGTACCTTCAAAGTACTTTAAAGGTGCTTAAATTTTGCACTTAAAAAACCTGTGTTCAGCAACACTGTGCCAGGTTTGACCACCTGCAGGAATCTTTACTGTTCATAAAATATATTTTTGAATGAGAAGGGTCTGGCCACAGGCAGAAATAAGCATAACCTCGTAAAGACACACTAGAGATGGCTTCACTATTAATACATTAATGATATCCATCAATACCACAGCGCTGAGCACTGCATCTGCTGAAAGAGTTTCAGCATACAGAATCTATGTACAGTATATGCATTAGGAATAAACCTGTGATATGATGTGCACCTTAATTTGCTGTGTATTTACCATCTCCTGGATAGAATTTACAATAGTTTCCCCTGTGCAGGGCTTCTGCAGGTCTTAAATCCAAAACTGAATTTCAGTTCTTAAAAGGTCTTAAAATGTCTTATGAAGTTACTTTTAACACTTAATGTTACTTTTATAATGTTGCATTAAGTTGCTTGCTTTTAAATATCTTTTTGGTAAAAAACAAACAAAAACAACAACAACAAAAAAGTGTTGATCATGCTGTAACAACTACAAAAAACCCAACCCATTAACCACTAATTCAAACAACCTGGTCAGTTTATCTGAACACACCCAGCTGTTAGGGTTGGGTGATATGTTAAAATGTTCCTACCCCCTCTTCCCGTCTTCTGGAGTCTCAGCTGGGAGATGTATGTATTACCTATGTTTCGTACGCTACTTATGTTCAGTACTCCCAATAAACAAGTCAAGAAATGAAATACCCTCGTATCTATTTTCCTATTTAAACAAAGAAACTTTGTGCATTCAAGTTCCTCTCTTTTTACTGAAGTAAGACAGGCTTAATTGGCTTACTAACTCCTCATAAAATGCACTTCATTCAAACTGGACAGAAAAAGATGTAAAACTCACCCAAACTGTCTTTATTAGTCTGTCCACTCTTCCAACAATCACCAACTCTGGTTTGGTCAAATTAAATCCATAATTCATTGCATGAAAAGAATTCGAAGAATCTAACTCTGAAGGCTGTTTTCGTCTCATTGGCTGACAGTGTGTGTCCTGTGCCACTGGATGAGAACACGGTGTGGAGCAGTGACTGTCACTCTGCACACCATTACATTGGCAAAATAAAACGGCAAATATGGCCCCAAAAATCAGCCAAAAAACCCCAAACAACCAGTGATGTATTCAGCCTTTCATCGATAGATATTCGTCCAGTCGCCAAAGCCTAGCTGGTGTCTCGCAACATGGTGTGTAGGCTAACATGGTGTCTGCTCATCAAAAAATAGCTACTTCAAGAAGTTGAATTTATTCTGTTAAAGTTAGTTAAAATGGAAGTTCAGCATGATCTGGCTCGCCACACGCACGAAACACGTTGAAAATAAAGAGTTCGAAGCCCAGTGCACCATTAGTAAGAAAGCGCTTGAATTAGGAACTTTGGGTAGAGTCATTTGCATGGGAAGTTTAAAGAACATGAAGTAGTTGTAATAAGTACACAGCAAACACCTGCCATCACCCAGTATTCACTTTGGGAGCATCACCAAAGTTCAGCCCCACTCTGCACTAACAATGTTAACACCTGCAACTCCTGTAGGCAACCTCCTGACAGCATTTGGATCAACGCCAACATAAGTAATGGAGGTTCTCTGGACTTAACACACAGTAGTTAATCATCAGTCTTATAAAAGCAATGAATGCCTTGGTGAGCTGTTTCAAAAAGTGCTGCACATGAGTTAGAATTAGAATCAGTGGAATTGGATTTGGCTGTTCAGTACAGAGCTACAGACTTTGTTGTGGACCAGCCTGGCAAATTCAAGATTATTTTCTCACCTGTTGACGGTAGTGCAGCCAAGGAATGGGAGGTCTTTGACTTTCCTGCTTGCGGCTGTGGAATGGGCATGTACAACACAGATGAGTCTAAGATCAGACTATTAGTTTCTTCTTTTTTTTCAGTTCAGCACCACATTAAACTCTGATATCAGCTACATGAGTCTCATGTTGTAGCTCACCTCATGTTTTAATGCCTTTCTCTGGCATCTGTGATATGAGTCGGAGAGACTAAAAGTGTGCATCCTGCGCATTATTCATGTATAAAATCCCAGCGTACCATGACGTGTCTCTCCTGCCAGGCTGCTGACAGCGGAGTCAACAGACCGCAATTGTGCTCCCCTGCCTCACTTTGTCTCACTGCTCTACATTTCTATCATTCTTCTCTGCTTCCATCACAGTTAGTTTTGTGCGCATTTTGAGACGCAGTTTGTAAAGTTTACAGTTCCTGCATTGTTCTGTCTATAGTAGCGTAGCAATATTATTGAAATCACAATATAGCCAAGTGCATATCACAAATCACAGATGTGTCTTGTTTTTTTTGGTACATAGTCAGACCTCAACAAATGTCACATAATCACTATTTTAATAGTTTTTTGTTTTTCCTAATCTACAGGGATACAGTGGACTGAATCGACTGACAAAATACAATTAGAATTGAGGTCTTCAGGACTGATGACTCAGGGCAGCCCTAGTTTCAAAAATGCTCCCTATTTCTGATATCTCCAAAACCCTCAAGTGTGGGTTAGGACACACACACACAGGTGTTCTGTTAGTCACGTCCAGCTGAAACACCAAGTTTCCTTCATATCCTTTGTGCTTTTTTTGCCAGAATAGATGTGACAAATTGTCTTAAATTGCATTCCTAATGGTTTTAGTCTTAAATTGAACCTGTTGAAACCTGCAGAAACCCTGCCTGTGTGTGAGCCACAGAATACTTTAGCCTGCAGCCTTACTGTCTGCAGTACAAAACAATAGCACTGTGCTGTCAGATTAAGTAATGACTCAAGACTTGTCTGAGCTTAGTGTGTAGTGCTTAACTAATCATCACAGCCCAATACAAACAAAGGTTTGTGTGTGTTTGTGTGTGTGTGTGTGTGTGTGTGTGTGTGTGTAGGACAGTATGTACAGTTCCCCTGATAGACTATATAGATGGTAATGAGTACAGTATGGAGCCCCAGCAGGGTGGAGATGAGGACGGCCTGGCTAGAGGAGCATGGGATTGGAGCCTGCTCTGGAAGAGAGTTCCACTTAGCCAGAGAGAGAAGGCTAAGAGAAAACATACCACCCAGCCCTACCGGTACACACATCGCAGCCAGCATGCTAACACTCATCCCTGTTCTGTTTGTGTCTCCATCTCCCATCCCTTCACCCCACCTGTTCTATCCTCCACTGTGTCTCGCTCTGTCCTGGTCTCCGACACCCCACCCCATGTCTTTGTGTCATCACCGGCGTTGCTGTCCGTATTTGCCCGTTTTTTTTTTCCTCCTGCATGTGCACTACCCCCACATATCTTCCCCCATGTATCTTGTATGCATGGCCCCACCCCCATTCTATCAGAACGGTGTGTACGGTGCCTCTGATAGACTCCATCCACGGCCAGAAGTTCACCATCGAACCCCAGGGTGGAGGAGACCAAGATGGCTTCGCTAGAGGAGCCTGGGATTGGAGCATGCTCTGGAAGAGAGTTCCTCTGGAAGACAGAGAAAAAAAACGGCGAAAAACTCTGACTGAACCATATAGGTACAGAAAATCACCAAGCCTCCTGACTAATATGGACAGTGTCAACACTGAGACAAACGCATCCCAACTAACTGGGACAAAAGCAAATCATATGTCTGACCTTAATAGCTCAACCAATTTAAAGGATGTTAATTTTAAACCATGTGTTCAAAAATACAGAAGACCAACTCATTTCAGCAGGACTGCCTAAATTAACCTAAAAAAAAGTATTTAGAGCAGGATGTATGGGTACAAACAGCTGATCTTTAAAACCAACTCTTCGGAAAACTTCAAATATCACTCATGATTGAGAATTGGGACAAAACTGTATGTTGATGGAGCTTTGATATTTATGCTAGGATGTATGCAGAATTGTAACGGGATAAATTCCCAGTGATTAGTAGAGAGCTGACAAAGTGTTACAGTTTTTCATTTCACATCATGGAAGTGGTGGCTGGCCATTTTATTTTCAAGAGTTCTCTTAATGTTAATCAAAATAAACCATAATTCTTAATTATCTTTGATTTAGAAAGGCTACAGAGTTGACATGTTATGGTTGAGACATAACTGAAAGTAATATTATTTAATTAGTTTGTCAAAAAATTGTTTACCAGTGCTTGAGCAGTATTCCTGCCTTTTTTATACCAGGAAATGAGACAGTTTTTTTTTATGCCTGATTGAATCTTGTTTTTGTTAAAATCTGACTGAGTTGATAGATATCTGGGACACAACTTTAAAGGGCCGACATTTTCATAAAAATTCATTTTAAAACAAAAATGATTATAGTAGTACATTTTTATACCTTTGTTATCAGTAAGTATTGCTAGTTTTAGATTCTGAAGGCTTTTAACACATTTTTAAAGTTGTAAATTCTTGTCTGGGACAAGGGTGTTTTCTAGCACAGAGCAAGTATAGAAAATTTAAAAAAAGAAAGCAAGCCAAAACATTTTTTTAAAAATTCTTAGAGAATAAAGTTGAATTAAAAATGTATTTTTATATGAGTATTCATAATTTTTAATCTTTTTTTTCCAGTAGGACATGATTTGTCCTAATTCTCAAGAATAGGTGATATATAATGAGTCTAACCTTTGCTGCATATAACAACTAACCAACTAAATGTGATGGGCAGTTGTTCACTACCGTCCTGTCCACTGACTGCTTCTGTTCTTATTGTCTCTACTATTGGGTTTTAATTGGTTACTTGATGTTTCACCGCCATGCGCTGTGTTTAATTTAGTGGGACTTCTACTCTCAGCTTTATTTTCTCGTATTTTTGGTGTAACTATAAGGTCAGATTAGCAAATCATTTCAGTGTTTTTCTGTTGAAGCTACCCTTTCTTTTTAGCCCAGCTGAAGTACAGGGATTGCGTAGCATTGCCTTCAAGACATGACTTGGTTTATTCTAAAAGCCGTTGGGAGTGATGGGTTTGTGTTGGGTCTACAGGGGAGCTTCTGGTGTCAGTCGGGTTCGGAATGGGGCACCCTCACCCCCACCTTCCCCCAATCACTTTTTCATTCACCATGTCTTCCTGTCATTTTTTCCCTCAGCTTTGCTTTCACTAATTTCTTTTTTGTCTTTTTCTTTATTTCTCTGTCAGTCTGATCTGATGTGCTCTGTCTTCTCATTGTTGTCATTAATACAGTAACTGACTGACTGACTGCTCTAAAGGTCCAGTATGTAAGATTTACAGGGATTCATTTGCAGAATAATGCAGAAATGGAATAAAAATATAATAATATGTTTTCATTAGTGTATATCACCAGTTTTTGTTACCATACAATGAACCCTTCCTATCTACAGAGGGAGCAGGTCCTCTTCCACAGAGGCCACCATGTTACACCGCCATCTTTCTACTGTAGCTCAGAACAGAATCTGCAAGCTCACTGCAAGATGCCACTAAATCCTACACACTGGTCCTTTACGTAAAGGTGATTTAGATACCAATGTTCAAACCGAAATTAACTATTTAAAGGGTATCTTAGTTATTCTACAACCTGGACGCTATTCACCCTTGTTTTTGTGTCTTAATGACCAAGACCGCTGCAGCTGTCAGCGCTGAAACAGGCTGCAGTGTAAACCTTATGGGCAATTGCCTGTCAGAATGAATCCATAAGGGCTGGGATTACTGTATAGACACTTGTCTCCAGGTTCAATACCGTCACAATAATTAGTGTAGATTTGATTTATATATTGTGATTCCTAAGTATTATGATTCAATATTGCAATTAATCGCAATTTTTGTTTTGCTTTTTTAACACTAGCCAGACTGTATATTCTACAGACTGTATATCAAGAGTCATATTTCCAAAAACAAAGCACATCACATGTTAGTCAGTCTTTGAGTTTTATTTCAGCAGCATCATGGCAATGCTGCATTTAAAAGTAGCAGATTAAATATTTTTTTAGTAAATTTTGCACATCAATCTCGTACCATAACAGGTAATATATACCTGAAAGTCTGAGCACACGCCCTGTTTTGTGTTAAAAATATAAAGTAAAATGGAACTGTTTGTTAAGATATTATTTCAGCAATCGTGAAGCAAATTTCAGTCAGCGTGTTAATAGGAATTCCCGTTATTGTTAGCCTTGAGCTATTGGACTAAGCACTAGTTATTTATGTGTTATTTAAAAATTGATTCAGGAATCATGAAAAAAAGAATGAGAGTCTTCAAGTGCTTGTGTTTGCCACTGACAGGCTCAGATTGTTATTCTGACAACATTAAAGGATCTCTACAGAGACATTTTTGTTAAAGAGTAAGATAGATTTTGTTTAATCAGAAACAGCTGATTTATTGCTCTCATCAAAGCCACCAGACTCTATTTACAGACAGTAATTTTATCATTGTCAAACACATTTCTAGACAGAAAGAAAATAAAACTCACCAAAAGGGTCATCTTTCCACTGTTTCAACAATCACCAACTCTGGTTTGGAAATAAACCCCTTATTTACTGGGTTAGATGCGAAAACAAGGACAGGAGCAAGTGGGAGGGAGGTCAGACATCAGAGAAGAGGCAGGGAGGAAACATATGTATAGCCACAATATTTTTACATCTAGCACAGTGAATTAAGGGTTTATGTCATTCAAAAAACCTGAGCCATTGAGTGTTGAAACAGTGGAAAGATGAGCCAAGACAGTTTTGAGATGAACAAAGTATTTTTTACAATGATAAAAATCTGGTTACTTTGGTGAGGGCAATAAATCAACCATTGCTGGTTGAACATAATGCATCTTACTCTTTAACAAAAAAGCTCAATCTCTGTAGGGATCCTTTTCATAATGTTGTCAGACAGGTAGAAAAACAGTGTGAGTCTGCCAGTGGCATAACAAGCACTTTTAGTGGATGTACACTGACAGTTAACAATTGTCCAAGATTACACTGTGGCTGCTGCAGCCTCCCTCAATACTGAACCAGTTTCAAAAATTGTTGTGCCTGTTAGTCACTTAGACACAAAAAAATGGGGAAATAGGGTCCATGTTGAAAAATATCAAAGTTACTTGTAAGTAAAAGTGATGTAGATGCCAATGTTTAGACAGAGATGAACTGTTAAATGTTTGATTTTCAGACAAACTGACACTTGGAAAACAGAGTAATAATATTGAGCTACAAGGTGATGCATGTGTTTGATATGTGTCTGGATGTGGACGTGTGTCTGTCTTTATACTTGTAGATCTCCAGCCATGGCGGGTGGTCTCTTTGCAATAGAGAGAGAATTCTTCTTCGAGCTGGGTCTGTATGACCCAGGACTGCAGATATGGGGAGGAGAGAATTTTGAAATATCATACAAGGTAGATGTGGACTTGTCCAGTTTACACAGCAAGGCTGAATGGCCCCACAGGCATCATTTAAAAGGGTTTAGAGGTTGTTGTTGTTTTTTTTAAATTCTGTGTGTTTCTATAGATCTGGCAGTGTGGTGGCCAGCTGCTCTTTGTACCGTGTTCTCGTGTGGGCCATATCTACAGGCTTCAGGGATGGCAAGGCAACCCTCCACCTGCACATGTTGGATCGTCACCCACTCTCAAGGTAGAATAGCTCACACGTAAAACCTCAGGAGCCGGACACTTAAAACTCTGTAGAGTCACGACTAAAACTCTGTACACACAAATATACATTCTTTTTTTATCAGATTTGTAAAGTTGTGTGTAAGCAAAGTTCTCTTTTAAAATCTTCATTGTGGAAATGGGAGCATGTGCACGATCTGAAGTCTGCGTGAAGTCTGTCACGTTCTCAATCCACATTCTTTTGCATATGGATGGTTTTTGTGTTTATGTATCATAGAGTTGTCAAAAGTATTGATACTTGATACTCAATGTCACGTTGTTTAAAACAATACAACCCTAACATTCAATACTATTGAATGTACCAAAGCTATTAAAAAAAAAAAAAAAAGATCAAAGAACTCATTTAAGATGTCAGTTCAGTTCAATCTTTATTGTCCTGCCTGAAATGTGGCTTACTGCAAAACCAAACAGTGTTCACTGACTTTTTATTAAGTATTGTTTGTTTATACTAGTGTAAATTGTGATGTTGTGACAGAGCCAATGTGGCACTAACTAGTTGCAGTACCACTTCAGCATGCTGTCTGTTCTTCTCAGCACTTGCTGTATATTATGTGGTGGACCCACTAAATGTGACCAGTTATTACAGGTGATAAAGTCATAATTGTGCTATAGCTCCAATTGTCAAACTATTTGACTTGTCTTCTGAAGCATAGTACTTGTTTGTATGTGTGTGTGCAGAACTATGTTCGTGTGGTGGAGGTATGGTGGGATGAATATAAGGACTACTTCTACGCCAGTCGTCCTGAGACTCTCACTCTGGCCTACGGAGACATCAGTGAGCTGAAACGCTTCAGGTATAACACACACAACAATATTATTTCTAGTAGATATTTAGACTGTTACTATACTGTCTCTCCTGAACACACATCTCTGAATTTTTCATTTTACTATAATATTTATGTTGCATATTTCATTTACAGGGTCAATTCAGTGTGCTTCACAGATAAAAAGAGCATCCATATAATAAAAACAATGAAAAAGAAGGGAAAAAATATAAAATAGTAATTAAAAGGCAATCATTAAAGATAAATATTATAGAAGAGGAAACATTTAATGCAATCAGTGAAATACAAGCATAATGCGGGTGACTTCAGAAAACTGTGGACCAAAAAACCTGCCAGCAGGGCTCAGCTGTAAGTGTGGGGGATCACTCCCAGAAGAGTTGTACTCCAGGATTAAAGTGCATAAAGTGCAACATTTTAGTACTCAGGTGTAGGCGCATGAAAAGAGAAAAGTTTTTAATCTGGACTTCAAACTTACTACATTAGGGGCGCAACTAAGATCTTTTGGCAGTTGCCACTTCATGCCACTTTACCGTGTTTGGACTCTGGTCTGAACTAATAAACCTGAATCCACATAGAGACTCAGAGTCATACTTGGTTTATATTCATTGAGCGTAACAGAAATGCACTCTGGGCCCAAGCCATTCAGGGATTTTTAGAGAAGTAGCAGCACTTTAAAATCTATTCTACAGCTAGCTCCCAGCCAGCTGTAGAATAGATCTGTTCTCTTGGTCTTGGTTAAGACTTGAGCGGCAGCATTCTGAATGAGCTGCAGTAGTTTAATGCTCTTTTTGGGGAGACCAGTTAAGAGACCATTACAGTAATCCACTCTACTGATGATAGAAATGCATGGTCATGGTCTAAACTTCTGCCTACCTAATGGGCTCTTTATACGGTGTGATTTTTAGGCTGTCACAGACAATTGAGAGACCACACTGTACGATAAGTCCACTGGCCACTGATTTAGAGCTTTGGCAATCACAAGTAGAATCTTCAGGTTTTCACAATGTGGATGCTGCTACATCTACACAACAACCAGTCAGAATAATGCATGACACAAAAATGAGGACAAATGTGCAAAGTTTGTTAAATTGTTTCACTACTTTAAAAAATGTGCTGCAAAGATGGATGCGCAGATTTCTTTCTTTCTTTTTTTTTCTTTTCAACTTAAATCATAACACTACAGCTCACCACATATTCCATTGCGCAACCTGACATGCCTCAAAATTGATGCACTGGTTAACACAGCCAAGTTTGAATTAGACCCGTATGGCTCAGTGTGACATGGAATGAACTTGGAATTTGGCATTGCACAGTGTAAAGGCACTTGAGCTGCAACAATTAATAAAATAATCAATGATTAATCAACTATTAAATGAATTGCCAACTATTTCTATAATAGATTCATTGTCATAGTCTCATTGAACATGTCCTCATTGTCTGATTTCAGCTTCTTAAATGTGAATATTTTCTGGGTTCTTTACTCCTCTGACAGTAAACTGAATATCTTTGAGTTGTGGACAGTAGAAGACATTTGAGGACGTCATCCTGGGCTTCGGGAAACACTGATGAATATATTTCACCATTTTCTAACATTTTGTGTACCAAACAACTAGTCCATTAATAGACAATGAAAATAATCTTTAGTTGCAGCCTTAAAAGGCACTACATCAGGAAATGATTTATCTCTGCAATATAAGTGCACTGTAAGGAAAGAGAAGACTGTTGACTTATTAATTTTTCCAAAGTAGAATTCAATGATGTTGAGTTTCTAAACTTGAGCCCTTGAATAGGTTAAGAGTCTCAAATCATCAAAATTGTCAATTTTCATGTTCCAGAAGAAAAATGTACACACAAGCAGGCGTTCATGCAGTTGTGAAACTTATTCTGTCCTTTATTTAAAAAGATGTCTTAAGCCTTAAATTCAACTTAACACACACTAAAGATTCTTAACATTTGAAATAAGCTGACATTTCATGCAATTCTTTTTTTAAAAATTTTAAAATGAATGTACTGTAATATTAGCTCATGTTGTAAATGAATTGTTTGCTGTTTGTTAACTGAACTTTTTGTCAGGGAGGAGCATCGATGCAAGAGCTTCAAGTGGTTCATGGAGGAAATAGCGTATGACATTCCACTGCACTACCCTCTGCCTCCAAAAAATGTAGAATGGGGAGAGGTAGGAACGCACGCACACAGACACGCACACGCACAGACACACACACACACACACACACACACACACACACACACTGTGCATGTTCAGTTACGGTTTCTTTTCAGCTCATTTTAACCATTTTGTTTAATATCATGTGTGACTCCTGTCCATGTGTGCGTAGATTCGAGGCTTTGAGACCAGTTACTGTATTGACAGTATGGGACACACCAATGGAGGAAATGTGGAAATCGGACCTTGTCACAGGATGGGGGGCAACCAGGTAATGAAACACCGTCTGATGTGGTGTGTTGCTTTGTCTCCTGTAGTTCTGTTCAGTCCAGATGAAGAAGGTCTTGATCTGGTCTTGTTTTGTCTTTGAGCAGCTTGTTGGTCAGGGAATAGTAGAACAATATGCAGCTGATTTATTTCAGACAATTTCAGGTACTTTTTCTTGTTCTGCCCACCTATTCATTTGCCATGTTCCAAGAGAAACCTTTAGTTTAGTTTTAGCTTTAGTTTTTGCCAGTTTTCCTTTTTGATTTTAACACTGAAAACTCATTCATGTACAAGAGTAGTAGCTGTTTTGGTCAGACGTGTTATTTTCTCCACATGTCCAGTTATTGGTGTACACTGCTGTCTGCCACAATCTTTCTGGTGTTTTTTATTCCACCAGTAGGAGTCACCAGAGTCCTGGTTATTTCTCTATTCTACAGATTGCAGCTTTTAAACATGTTGACACTGAATTATTCAGCAACAGCAGAACCTTTTGGTTTGTTAAGTTTCATCTCTAATGATAATTATGATAGGAATGTTCCAACAGTCACAACATGAGAAATAATCATTCATTGGTCAGTGTCATGTGTCTAAAGCTTCATACTGTGTTTTTCACCATAGTCGTGTACTGTAAATGTTACAATGCAACAGAACTGTTAATAATAATATAATAATAATAATAACTTTATTTGTATAGCACTTTTCATACAAAAGGAAATGTAGCACAAAGTGCTTTACAATCAATGATAAAGAAAATAACAACCCAC
>JAJHUR010095433.1:12335-29148 GCA_027495735.1 Lutjanus campechanus | reverse complement strand
GGGGGAAAAACAGTAAGGATCATTTAGACATTGCTTCTCTCTTACATGCCTGCTGCATTTGTTTCTATGGTGATGTTTGAGGTGGCAATTATGGCTACAATTGCAACCGTACATGAGTTTCACAGCATACTGTGGTATGAAAATTTAGTTATCATGCCACTTACATTTGCTTATCTACGATATCGAATTGACCCCTCCAAAGTCCCACACCTTTTTGCTCAGCGCTTCAATGACAGTTCAGCAGGCTTTGTACCTCAATCAACTTTCTCCTTTCCTGTTTCCTGTACTTCGATATCATGTACGTATGTTGAAAAGAAAACCAAATTTTGTAGATGGTTAAAGTATACTGATGGGGGACCTGTGAAAGCAACATATATTCTTAATTTAGCTAATGGTAGCAAAATGTCAGCTAACTAGCAAACTAATCTACATCAATCATTAGCTAGCTAGTTAGCTGGTGTTTTGCTAACTTAAGATGTGACTTAATATGTCAATTCACTACATCTCTCGTCACGCACAATATACGTCATCAGCTGTGTTATCCAGCGACTCCTGGTCCTTTTATCAGCTGTTCTGAGAAAGAACAAGTAAGACCCACTGTTGTGTGATCACATCCCGGTACGAAAACACAGGCATCGTAGCTTCAGCAGCTAATGTTAGCTCATGAGACTTGTGGGTGTGCAGTCTTTCTAATGACAATTCATCACAATACTGATACTTAAGCAGTTTTACAACAAATGTTGGCTTTCTTGACTTGGAAAATTATGTTCTAAATTGACAAACGTCATATTTGTAATTAGTGGCACAGTTCAAACAGGATTTTTTTTTTTAAAAACTCATCATAGACTACAGTTCACATTTGTTCTGAAGTTAGGTCCTACGGTGGTCCACCAGAAGTCACGTGACTTGGGTGCTCTATTTCAGCACTAAACAAAAAGGGTTGGGACTTGTTATTTTAAAAAGTTTCATGTCTTCAAGGCTTAATATTTTGTGAAATTATAATCAATCCTTTGTTCGACCAAAAAAATCTGCCCCATTTTCATTACTTTAAAGGTCATTGTATCTGATAAATGTGATGGTGATCGTACAGTGAAAATCTTAATACTATTGCAACCCTTAGAACAACTTATAGTCCTCAATGTTGTTTGCCCACACTGCTTAACCAATAATTGGTTATCTGCTATAATGGTGCAACCAATTACCATAATCATTTCTTTCATTCTTTCTCTCATTCTGCATTCATCAGTATTTTTCACTACTTTAAAATATGAATCAAATATTTCAGTAGTTTCAGTTTAATGGTATTCCGTGATATGAAAATTGATGGTTATCATACATGTTTATCTGCGATACTAAATTCTACCATGTTAGTGTTTAATTTAAGTGTAATAAATAGAGGACATATTTTGTAAAATTACAATTAAACATTTGTTAAATCAGAAACCCCCTTTTTTTTTTCATCGTAACTGATAATAATTGTGTGATACCGTATACCCAGGTATCTTCTTAAGATGGTTATCGAAACATTGGAAGTTAATACACAATTCACTGATGTTAATGTTAGCTAACGTGCTAACAAGCTGGCACGCTTTCTATTATATACAAGTTGGGAAAGATTTGATAGGTTACATTAGGACACCCTCCAACTTGATTTGGCAGGTTAATGTTAGTTTAGCAACTAGTTAGCAAACGTTAAGTTAGTTAAACAGCATATTACGTAGTCGGTAGCAATCAAAACCTACTTCTTTTCTATGGCTTTGCTCGGAACTAGCATCTGTTGTACACGTCCATGTTTAAGAGGGAAAAGAAGAGGATGCAGTTACCTCGATTGTGATTGGCCAAAAGACTTGTGATCTCACTGAAGATGTTTGATTGCGAAGAAGATCGCAACATGACAACAGCTTCTGGAAAGGTCTCTCAAAACAGCAGATCTAGCCAAAAAAACAACTAGTTTGCAGGTTGTTGTTTTTTTTCTTTTCTTTTTATCTTAATATCTGGGCTAATTTCTGTCATTGTGCTGCTACACCTGAATTTCCCCTCTAGAGATTAATAAATGATTAGTTACTAAAACCTGAAGTTTGGAACCCAAGTTTTCAAATCTGGGGTCTGTATAGTGAACTAAAAGGTAGACAAAGTGAGTTTTACAGCATTTATTTTAGTGTGTGTACCTCCTGACCTCCTTGTTTGTTGTACACAATGTACTTGATCTTTAGGATTTTGTATATTTACATGGTATAAAACATAAGTTAATTAAAATTGGTGAAATTTTCTAAAATTATAAGGTATGTGAATTTTACAGAGCTTAAATTGTAACTTATTTGAGTTCAAATCTAGACTGTGATTGTGGAAAGTACAGTAAAGTCCAGTGATGACTTCAGTTACACTCACTGACCACTAGGGTGTGCCATGGATAAAGAAATCATCTGTTAACCAAATGCTTGCAGTGTTAGTGAGCCAGCAGCAGAATGTGTTTCTCAGTCAGCCTACATGTGTTCAGGCCCAGAGGACAAAGAGAAAACAAGCTGCTGTAAGCGTGGTCACTCTCTGGCCTGTGGTTAATTAATCTGGCCCTGCTGATTTACTTCATCTGTCAGGACACACAGCTCGCTCCGTCTCATGAGAAACACATCACACAGTAAACAGAGGGGGGGATCAGGTCTTGGCAGGAGGAAAAGACAGACCAGAGCAGATCGGGAGGGTAGATTGTGGATTTGAGGCGCTAAGCGGACAGGAACTGGGAGGCTTTTGTTTGAGAGTCAGAGATAAACAGAGAGCGGGGTGCTGTGATGGTCCAGTGCTACGCTCCCCCATCAGACACCAAATCACCACCCTGAAATGAGCTGCAGATGTGAGACGCAAGAGTCTACCACTGGTTTACACAAGAGATACAGAAACCATAAGACACATGTAGCCTGAGATACATGCCTCAAATTACATAAAATGTTTAAATTGATTCATTTATTTTCTGGAGACTGAAATCTTTAAAACAATTTCTTTTTTAAGATGAGTTCATGTTAATTAGAAGTAGTTTGAGTCCAGGAAAAGTTTGGGTGTGTGAGAATCCTATAGACACAATTATATTCCTATATAAACAGACTATGGTTATGTATATGACAATAGGAACTAAGGGTGGGAATCATCAGCGGACCTGTGATACGATATTGCCATACTTACGTCACGATACGATGTTATTGCAGTTTTGCAATATTGTGATAGTATTGCGATAACATATATTGTGATTTATTAGATTTTTTCGACTGCAAATCATGTACCCAAAGGAAAACTTTGTAAGCGTGTGTTTCATCTGGTTATCTCTGAATTTATTTTTATTGCAGCAAAATGGGATCGTCAAGCAGATGGACTGACCAACACTGTCACTGACTGCGCACCATCTAGTGCACTGAAAAAGCCATTCGTCTTAGAATTCTAGTATGAAAAAGTTTAATTTCCATTTGCAATATTAACAATTTCTTTTATAAAAGGTAGATAAAAT
Organism: Lutjanus campechanus; assembly: GCA_027495735.1. Classification (NCBI taxonomy): domain Eukaryota; kingdom Metazoa; phylum Chordata; class Actinopteri; order Lutjaniformes; family Lutjanidae; genus Lutjanus; species Lutjanus campechanus. The sequence continues at coordinate 25,655 of JAJHUR010095433.1, read as the reverse complement.
ATCACAAAACGATGCTATATTGATTTTTCTCCCAACACGAATAGGAACTAGGCTCGGAAATCAACAGTGAACCAGGCTGGCCAGAAAAGTTAGAGTAACCGGGGATGTTAAAAAGCCAGTGTTTATGTGTTACCTGTCATGATTGAGTATTAAACCACTGAAATCTTTTCCTAATTCACAGTGTTGCTGATCTCATGATTTGTCTTCAACTCCAAAGGAAAGCTGTGATACATGATCCTAATGGTGAGATACTTAAAGACTGTGTAAAACAACAATAGATGTGCGTTCTGAGTTTGCCAGAGGTGGTGGGGTGTGGGGGGTGTTGTTCGTGTACGGACACCCGCGGTCTTCACGGACGCGTAGTAGTTCTGTTTATACTGCTTTCTGGTGCCTGCTTGCAGGACGCATTCCACAGATGCACAGAGGATCAGTGTCATCAGATCATTGGTGTGAAGGAGGTCACGGCAAGACGGAGGTACATGGATGTCCACACTGAGCCTGCAGCCAGTATTATATGAGTCCGCGTGGGTTGGCATGACGTAAATTTCATCATCAGCTATGCTGATCCTGAGGACTCTGACTTACTGCGCATGTGTGGAAGGCATACTCAAACTCGAGAATGAGACATACTGTACTCTGACTCAAGAGTAGTAGATTAAACAGAACTAGTACTCATCTGTGGCGTCTGTTTGAGAGTATAATTCAGTGATATGCATATACTTAAACTTACATCACTGTTGTGATCTTGTAGACACAGAAAGTAACAGTTTGTGTGTGTGTGTGCTGTGTGTTATATCAGCCATAAAATGGTCAATTTGGAAAAAGGTTGCCCAAAGATCTCAGTTTAAATATATAAATATCACTAATATCAGTGCAACTGGCCTTCCCAAACCCTTATGGTCAAATTCAAACCCAGGTTTAGACACCATGCATCTTCATACGCATTTTCAGGCTATTTTTGTCTGTCTTGACTACATGCCAAAATGAAAATGGTTAAATCTATGATTCAAATTATGGGGGAGCTAAAAGGAGCTCAGCTCCCCTAAGAAGGACATGAGCTCCCCTGAAAGCTTACTTTGAGATATTCAAGGGGAGCCCAAAAACATCATTAATTTTTAAGCTATATTATATTTTCTGTACATTAAGGTTGTGGGATAAATAACAATAGTATAATACTCCAGTGTTGTGTGTTTATTCTCTTATCACTTTCTAATTTTGTCCTCCTATAAACACAAATGTGTCGGTTAATTTTGATTCACAAACTCTTGGAAGTTGACATGCAACCATGCAACTGAGCGCCACGTATGTGCGTGTATGTGACATGCAGGAAAATAGGCTCCCCCGGAAGCCACTGTGTAACGTGAACCCTGGTTAAATCTCTTCTTCTTTGTCCTATAGTGGACAACAAAGCTGCGTATCACAACCAAAAGTGGTGAGCTGTGAGACAAAAAGCTCAGTTCTGTCCTCTCCTGCTCTCCACCATCAATCACTGATACTAAATACACAGAAACTCATGCAGTGGTGGTTCTCATTTATATATTTTCCTGTTTCTGCTGTCACACAGCCAATAATCTCCAATAACTGGTTTCCAATAACTGCAGTGTCCTCATAAATACTTCCATTTCCATTGTCTTGTCATTGTTTTTTGTTTCTGTCCTCTTCATCAGCCATACATTGCTGCGTATCCTCTATTTCTCCTGATCATCAGTCACTGTCAGTCACCCCCTTTTTTTTTCGATTTTGCACATCCTGACCGAAGCAGCGTCCTCTGCCGTGACCTGTAGGATTAGATTATTCCACTTCTTCTACGCTGCAGAAAGCCCTGTATAAGTCGGGGAACACTTTGAAGAAAGACTAATCCCCGTGAACGGAAGTATCTGACACAGCAGCTGTTGTAAGTCTGTCAAACAACCTGCTGGAACCAAAACCATGTGGAAAGTTAGCTTGCTCAGTGAACTGGAGAATATATGTTAACGCTCATTCTTTAGAATTAGGATAAAACTGTATTTTGAGGGAGTTTTGATTTTTACTCTTCAATTATGCTGGAAAATATATTTTAAAAGATCAAACTCTTGGCTTTTAAACCTTGTAACCGTGGCTTTACTAGCATGTTGTTACTTGCTAAGATACTGATTTGCTAGCAATATCATAATTATGAAAAACTAGTATTTATTAAAAAACCAAAAAACAAGCAAAGAGCCATACTTTAACAATTAACTTTTATTTTACTACCATAGTCTTTTATGTTCCAGACATCTCTGTTTTGCGAGGGCCACCGAGGCGGCACAGTTTAATCTCTGTACGTCAGTGGCGGACTCAGGGTGACTGAGGGGCAGGGGTGAAAAAAAAAAAAATAGGGCACCAGCACACGTAAAGTTGTGATGCGTTTTATCAGGTTTTGTCCACTAAACTAAAGTTTACTTAAACTATTCATGTTGGCTAACCAACTACAAGGAAACCGTAAGAAACACAAGCTTGTTCTGAAAAAAAAGGTAGCTAATGTTAGCTAGGTGTCAATTAAGTTAACTAACATACAGTTTCATAACAGTTATACCTTTATCCTCAGGGTGGGTGGAATCAACAGGTTTTTGTTTGTTTGTTTTTTGCATGTTTCAAAATATTTTGGGCTTTGGGAATTCTGGACATGACTAAGATGGACTCTTCAATCACCTTTTTTAAGATTAAACTAAAAGCAGATTACATACAGATGAAACATACAACTCTTAGCAAACAAGTTCAGTCTCATCTGCTAAGCCTTTACTGTAAAATGAATAAATTAATTAATTAATTAAAGTTGAGACAACTTAAAATTTCAAGGCAACGTCAACTCAAAATCTCAAGTTTTGAAATGAACTTTAAGGGGTTTTGCTGGCCTACAATCTTTAGTTGAGAAAATGAACTTTTTTTCTTTAGATATACTTGAATCTTTGAGTTTTAGAAACTAAAAACTAAACATCAAGATTAATTTGTCTTTTATTTTATTGTGTTTTATTTTATTTCACTTCAATGAATTATACAGTATTTTTTTTAAGTACGATGTTTTGAGTTTCTAAAACGAAAAGCTTTGCGTTTATCCAAAGGAGAAAAGTAAATTATCTCAACAAAAGACCAGTAGTTGGTAAACTTAATTTGAGTTGAACTCAAAACCCCAAAATCTCTTGCAGTCTTTACAGTGCATAGATGACAGTTTAATCATAAAAGGTCACAGGAAACAACATTTCTGGGTTTCATGTAGGCCAAACAGGGCTTTGCAGTAGACTTATGTTTTTGTTTTGAACAAGATTAAACAAAAGCCAAAAGAGTGAGTAAAAATCCTCATTTGGTTTCAATGATCATCAGTCAGCGCTTTGATTTCTGTGGAACATTTGAGTGTTTATACCAGCTTCTTATTCTCGGGTACTTGCAGAATTCCCATGGCGAGCCTATTTTTGGCATCATGTCTCGCTCAAGTCTTCTGTATGGGCTGTGGGACACTGTCTGACCTCTTGCAGCCTTATCAGGAAAACACGACAAAACCACTGAAATCTAACCAAACCCTGTTTCTCCATAAATTCCACAGAAGAAGAAGAAGAATAAGGCGACAACATGGCAACAGCAACAAAACAAGTGCTTCTGGAAAAGAACTGACATGAACCCAGGACTCACACGTTTTATAAATTATACCTTGACGAAAACACAGCAAAGATTTTAGTGAGAACAGATTTAGATGATTAAGACTTTAATTACAGTAATTCATTGATTGGATGGGTAAATGAAAGGCTTCTTTGAGTGGCTTCTTGCTGCACTTAATTGTTTTCAGCAGGAGTCCAGAGGAGTCCCAGCCGCTCCTCCACCCTTCAGTCTGCTCCCACACTTACAGTAAAACCCAACTGCTTTGGTCTGAGAAAATAATATTCACGTGTGTCTGGATGACAACGCCTGGGGTTACACTCACTTTCACACACACACGCACACACACACACACACACACACACACACACACACACACAGGGACACTTCAAAAGCAGCCAGATGACCGAGCCATCTGGTTGTATTTTCTGAAGGGAGTCCCTCGTCCTGGAGTTGCCCAATCTCAAATCCAGCCGCTCCAGTGCGAATGAAGTCAGCAGAGTTTCCTTCCCAGACGCTTCTTTCCCTGAGTCTGTCTTTGTGTTTGAGCTGCTGTGACGCATGCCTGCTCAGCAGAAGCCCAGTGGACACTCGCTCCGTCTTCCAGGAAAGTTCAAGACAGCCTGGACTGCCTCAAGGACTGGACGTCCCTTCTGCTGTTCTGCTTTGCGGATTATTATTTCTTATTTTTTTTCTCTTATTACCATTTTATGGGGAAAGTGAATGACTAAACTTTTCCTGCTTCAGACCGGGTTTATTAATCCTCGGTGTAGTTTTACATTCAAAAACTTTGTTTTCTTTCTATAAAAGCCACCAGACTGAACATGGAAGTAAATGACCTCGTCTGGACCCTGTTTAGTTCTTGCACAGAGATACTAAACACAGATTTTGTGAGATTAACACTAAATTCTTTTATAGCTGACTCAAGATGGAGGATGATCAGATTGTGAATGTGCACACTGAAAGTGTGCCATTCCCTCCAAAATGTGGTACAGTGCCCTTTCAGTGGACAAAATTTGGAAAATGCCCTCTAGGGTGTCATTCTAGTGGACAAAACACAATGCAGTACCATAGGCTACTTGAAAATGATTTGGCCTCTACATACCAGCAAATGGTTATAGCGATCACTGTGTGTTTTTATTATGATTAATGTTTTTCACTATGCTGGTGCCTCACTGTGTACAGCTGGTGCCCTTTATATTTTTTCACCCCCGCCCCTCAGACAGCCTGAGTCCACCACTGTCAGTTATATCAGCCGAACAAACTGCAGTGCAAGATCTGAACCATATCCTGTGAGACAGCATGTCTGTGATGCTCTGCAGTTTCCATTTGGGTTTGTTCCTTCCTCTTATCTTTGTCATAACTGAAGTTTTGAAATTTGGGATGGGCAGGTATGAGTGTGGTACCATGTGTGCAACAGTTTTGTTTACCTGCTGTGAACCCCAAAGAGTGAAGTTGTGTGCACTGTGCTGTCAGGCTGTTTTGGTGAAGATTAACAGGAGAATAAAGAAGAGAACACAAAGAGAAGTTGTAGCAGCTGATTACTAAGAGAAGAGGGTAACAGACTGGTGGCAGTGGTGTTTTTTTCTTCATCCTCGGATTAATTAGTCGAGACGTTCAACTAGTTTACGCCCGATGGAACTTATTGGACAGCGGCTGGCTACAGTCTACAGGTGCACTCTGTGCATTTATTTCAGTTTTACATGGACTTATGTGGAATTTTATGGACAGATTCCAAAGTTGCTGCGGTCATTAGTGGATGATGTTGAGGACAGTGAGTCTCTCACTGATAATGATGATGCAACCAAAAAAAGAGGGTAAGCATCAGCAAACGCTGCGTCCTGGTGGTTCTTTAGATGTTTGCTTGTGTCAAGCGGATACTTTTCGTGACGTGGTATCGGGTGTGGGGTATCAGAGTAGTTTTATGAGTACGAGTAAAGTACATGAGGACGGTATCTGACCGATAACCAATGCTGGTATCGGTGCATCCCTAGTTCCAGCAATCTAAAGTTCATGGTTCAACGTGCGGGGCGCATGGGTTGTAAGTGTGTCCAAATCCACCAAGTGCAAGCTCTGGCAGCATAATTGCATAAATACAAAAAGAAAAGATGGCAGAAGAACCAAAGACAAAAACTTTTCAAGCGAAGAGACAGATCTCCTTACGCACGAGTTATCCAGCGGGTACATACAACCAGCATCAGGCTCTGACAGAAGTGCACATTAGGGACACAACACGTCTTAAAAATCTTAGTTTTAATTATGAAAGGATTTAAATTTTGAGATGACGCCTATAGAGTCATGAAAAATTCAGTTAAACCACAGGACAACAAATTTAAATGTAAAAATCAGTTGTTATTCAGTCTTGACCAAGTCCATTTTTATTGTTTATTTAAGATATTAATATGCATTTATTAATTTTAGACAGGGTATTGCATTTTCTTTGTTGAGGTTTTAAAAGGCCTTAAATTTGAGTTCAATATGTGTGCAGAAACCTCCCCATGCCTTCAGAACCATCTATTTCATGAGGTCGAAGCAATAAACTTTACTCTGGTACTCTCTAGTTTGCCCTGGTCCTAATGGATAATTGGATAATTATGGATAATGGATAATTCTCATAATACATCTGCCACAACACACATTTAAAGAAGTGACATCTGTTTTTGAGGCTTTCACTTGTTGTAAAAGTCTAAAGTTGACAAATGAAAGAGGAGCGAGCGCTGCTCTTTCAGTTCCTGTCTTCATTGTGCTGGACAGATTCTTGAGGAAATGACAATCAAATGATCTCCAAACTCAGTGAACTCAGACATTGTTGAAATCTTCTGGGCAAATGTTGCGTCACACCTTGAGGAAGCAGCAGCAGCAGCAGGGAACATAGTCTCCCTAAACATTTGCTGGCTGTCACTTTGTTCCTCCTCAGAGTATTCAGTCAGACTGAATACCTGAAGGTGAAATTTACTCCCTGGTAGCATTAAACACTCTCACTCATGCTGAGGAATCGGAGGCAAAGCATCCGAGCAGACCACATACCTGCATGCACTTTATGTTTTACTGTGCGCCTCCCTTTTGTAGTCCATCAAAAGCAAATATTCATATGGCAGCTCAAGGTGAGGCAGGTCAGTTGTATAACTAACATTTGAACAGTTATACAACCTATGGAATGAAAAAGACAAATCACTGACATTTAAATATGACTCAAATGTGCGCCAGTGTTCCAGCGCTGTGCGGCTGTTAATCTTATAAAACAGTTGATTCAAAAATACAAACGGACGGCCCAAAAAAAGCTGATGCTAATATTTGAGGCTGCTACTTTTAGGTGGACCTGATTAGCTTGTACTTCCCTGTTTTGCGACCATAAACACAAATGAACACACATTAAAGCAGTGGCTCACAACCATTGTTGTCTGATGTACCTCCATCATCCTGTCAGATGAACCTACAGTAGAAAATAGACAACCTTTTTGTTTTTGACTTGCATCCATTTTCAACTGTATTTATTAAGAAAATTGTGCTTTTTCTCCTAATAATTTATGCTAATGTTACTCCTCCTAACTTCTTCAGCCATTTTCCATTACTTTTAGCTATCTGTGTTCAGCCTTTATACCATATATATATGTATTACTTTTAGCAAGCTACCAAACCAGTTATCCATTAGGCCTGCTCTTAGCTAACAATTTAAGTCACTTATACATTTATTTTGGCTAAATAAATTACTTCTATCTGACTATCAACCTCTGTGCTAGCTTGCATCAGTTTGCACCCACTTTTAATTGCAAAATGTTGCTGTCCTACATATATCAAATTAAAACACAATTTCATTTTTTTCCAAAGTAGTTGAGCTACTTTACAAACAGTACTGTGAATAACTGCATTAAAGCATCAGTAATATGCATTCAATCACCATTTTGTTGAGTCATATCAGGACAAAATCAACAACTACATCTGACTGGGTGGCGAACAGAAAACAACCTACTGCTCAATGTCTGCAAAACCAAGGAGGTGATTGCTGATTTTGGGAAAACAGAGACAGAGATGTACTCGCCCATGTACTCATCAGTGGAGCTGAGGAGGAGCAGATGAGTTTTAAGTTCCTGGGAATCAACATCACAGAGAACCTGTCATGGACATCACATATCTCCACCCTGATAAAAAAAAAAAGGGCTCAGAAACACCAGTATTTCCTAAAGAAAATCTAAGACAGCTAAATTCTTGTGCCATGTTCTTGATAACTTCTGCAGAGGAGCAATAGAAAGCACCCTGACTACAAACATCACAAACTGGCATTATGGGATGTGCACTTGGTCATTAAAACTGCCCAGAACATCATTGGTACGATCTACTGAGCATCAGTGCTCTTAACAGATGAGGTGTCTGCACAGAGTCCAAAGGATACCACAAAACAATACCCATCCCATCCAAAGCCTATTCAGCCTGCTGCCATCTGGCAAGAGATACAGAAGTATCCACTGCTGTACCCCCATACTGAAGAGCAGCTTTTATCTTCAGGCTGTGTGACTTTTAAATTCATTCCCCTCATCTCAGCCGCAGCCTGTTCACCCTGCTGCCATCTGACAAGAAATACAGAAGTATCTGTTGCTGTTCCACCAGGCTACAGAGCAGCTTTTTCTCTCAGGGTGTGAAACCACTTCATTTATCTTCAGTACTCCACCATGGGAAATAGTATATTTCCATGACTTATTATTTATTCACCTATTTTACTATATATATACACGTTTTGCTTATAACTTTTGCTTTTGTGAATAGCATTGCGAGGACTACAAGTAGCAACTCGTTATACAACCCTGTGTTGTAAAATGATATATACATGAACCTTGAAACCTTAAATATGTGCGAGACTCGTGACCTCCAGCAGTACTGTCTGCCTGCGTTGGATGACTGAAGGTCATTCTTCAAGCTTGAAAAACAACCACAGGACAGAATGTGCCTCGGGTAGTGCCGTTCTTTTCAGACCGCTCTTTTCTGCCCAGGAGCTATTAATTAGACCTTTACCACCTCGCTGATGACACACTGGGACTGTAACAGAGATCTAGTATGCTGCCCCACTGCTCTCCATTCCAGCTGAGAAGTATGTTAGTGATGGAGGAGAACATTCAGGTTGTAAATGCCTTGGCCGGGGCGATGAATTCATTAAGTTACATAAGGCCTTGTTTATTACCTGTGTCCTTATTTTTTGATTAGTTAGTTTTATGTTGAGACAGTAGAAACATGGTCTGAGTAAATGTTTTAATTAATGTTTTAAATCAGTGCTCATTATTTATGTAACAGGGCTAAGTAAACATGTCCTCCTTCTTTACAATAACAGAGAGTTAATCAAGATTTTTTGGCAAATACAGGCCACGTTACCTAACTTGTTGGCTCCGATCGCAATTTGCCTACTTTTTATTACATGACAAATATGCAATAAAAATAAACGCATACCTGCTGTTGCCATTCCATTGAAATGTTTCCTACTGCAATGAGTGATGAGGTGAAAATAGAACCAACATGCTGTATATTTATTGAATGTGGCTACATGATATCAGCTCCATCATGGCTGTGACAGTGGATGTGGGACACTGGACTTGACACTTGCCGGTTTTGTCCCTTGTCTCAGGACACCTAGTGTCACAGTTTTTTCCGCCTTCTTTCAACTATTTTGCCAACTTACGCAACATGTTCCATGATGTGGAATAGGTATGGGAATCGAGAACTGGTTCCAGTTGAGAACCTGTTCCAGATGGGTCTATCCATCGTAATCATGCCTCCGAGTGTCAATTCGTTTTATAGGTGCATGTTTTTCTGACAGTTGTGCGTTGCAAAACAATGACGTGAAACTCATACGTCTATGCTGCTGGAAACTTGACAGGAAGAAGTCATGGCGGAGATGAAGAAGTAGGGTTTGGTCAGTTTCCGGTTCTAACTGGTGTGCAAACCGATCTGAAGCGCCATTTGTTTTCATTTGATTTTCTAGGACCTATCAAAGCGACACGATTTCTTCCTGAGTCAGATTTTCATTGCTAATTTTTGTTGTTTAACAGTGACGCTGTCATCAAACTTATCACTGATAAACCTTTTTTGGTTTGTTGTAAATATGAACTTGTTCTGAATTTGATGCCTGCAACATGCCTCAAAAAAGTTGGGACAGGAGCAACAAGACTGGGAAAGCTGTGGACTGCTCAAAGAAGTTGCACAGGCAAAAAAAGTCCAACAGTTTAAGAACGTTTCTTAACACAAAACTGCAGGAATTTCACCATCTACAATCCATAATATCATTAAAAGATTCAGAGAATTCAGAGAAATCTCTGCACATAAGGTGCAAGACCAAAAACCAACACTAAATACCTGTGACCTTTGACCCCTCACGCAGCACTGCATTAAAAGACTAAAACTCTATCATGCAAAGAGAAAGACGATGGACTGACACAAAGTGGGAAAGTGTGATGTGGTCTGACGAGTCCACATTTCAGATTGTTTTTATAAATCATGGACGGCATGTCCTCTGGCTGAAAGAGGAAAAAGACCATTCAGATTGTTACCAGTGCTAACTTCAAAAGACAGCAGCTGTGATGGTGTGGGGATGTGTTAGTGCCCATGGCATCATGGGTAACTGTCACATCTGTGAAGGGCCCATTAATACTGAAAGGTACATACAGGTTTTGGAGCAACATGTGCTGCCATCCAGACAACATACCTGCTTATTTCAGCAAGACAGTGACAAGACACATTGTGTATGTGTTCAAACAGTGTGGCTTCATAGTAAAAGACTTCAGGTACTAGACTGACCTGCCTGCAGTCCAGACCTGTCTCCTATTGAAAATGTGTGGTGCATTATGAAGCACAAAATACAACAACAGAGACTCCGGACTGTTGAGCACCTGAAGTCGTAAATCAAGTAAGAATGAGAAAGAATTTCACTTTCAAAACTTCAACTATTCGTGTCCTCAGTTCACAAACACTGAAAACTAAAAGGTGGTAAACATGTTCCTGCCACAACTTTTTTGGAATGTGTCGCAGGCATCAAATTCAGAATGAATGAATTTAAAAAAAAAAAAAGCAGTAAAATTGATCAATTTGAACATTATATATCATGTCTCTTTCCTGCATCTAATTGAAAATTGACTCATCATTATATTCTGTTTTTACTTACATTTTCACAGCGTTGGACTGTAGATACAGTTGTGCCAGAAATCCCCACTCTAAATCACAGGATGTGGAAATCAGGTGTCAGGCAGAAAGTTTGTTGTTTTGTACAGTCAGCAGAGTCTGTTCCCTTTTTACCATTCAATGCCAGAAATAACCTGCAAGACAGCAGTGCATTAAAAGCCCCCCAGCATGACATTGCTGTTTCTCAGTACCTTAACTTGTTTGTTACTGACCACATTATTCTGTAATTGTGCTACTGTTTTGCGAGCTGCTCCACAAATCAGAGCATCAGTTCAGTGTGAGTTAAATCGAGGTCAGGAATGTGACTGAACATGCATTCAGAACATTACTATAGATGGTAAACATGTCAGAGAGAAATACTACATCGCAGCTATGATAGATTCAATGCACACGTGTGCCTGCATTTACAGAAAAACAACAGAGCAGAAACCCTCACGGCATTTACTGTAGGTCTGCCTGTGTGTCTGTGTGTGTGTGTAGATGGTGTGGTGATGGCAATAAAACAAAGATTCACGGTTGATTCAACAAAGCCTTTTTCTGAAGCACTAAATCACTCCCGCTCTTTACGCTGTAATAATAGTTTATAAGAAGGAGAGATTAGCCTGAACATATCAGCCTGGCGCCTGCGAGCTGCTGCTGAGGGGAACAGTTTACACCTGTGGCTGTCCTGCTTTCAACCCTCACGTGCCTCAGCCTCTTTATTTTGGGCTGGCGGGAGAGACTGACTGCTTAATTTACAGTCTCGTGTGTTTATCTGTTAGTGATAAGGTGGAACAGGGTGAAACTGGGTGATGAACATTCCTGGAAGCACTGAGGCTCCAAACTCTCACACTGCTGTTCACCTGATGTCTTCTGAGCTTTTTATGTAGAAAAACTAAAACAAGGCCTCGTCTAGAATATGTATGTAACACATCTGTGTCATGTTATTATAATTTGTTATAGTGTTTTTTTGCATTGTCTCAGACAATTAAAACGTGACCTACAACCGATCAGAGCAATCAAACGTGCGATGTCGTGGTGCACAAAATGGCAGCTTCTTTGATAAAAACTCAAACGTGTCCATAAAAACTTTAGAATTTGGGGAAATGCACTAATTCACTCTCTTGCCTCGAGTTTGATGAGCAGACAGATCTCACTCTCATGTCAGTTCACTAAATATGAAGCTAGAGCCAGCAGACAGTTAGCTTAGCCTAGCTTAGCACAAACACTGGGAACAGGGAGGCTGCTGGCCTGGCACTGTCCAGAGGTAAAACAAACAAACAAAAAAAATCTATCATTTGATGCCACTGAAACTAATTAAGACATTTCATCTTGTCTAAATGTAACGAGAGCTGCAGAGTGCTGCTAGCAGACTAGATGTTTCTCCTGGCCTCCAGTCTTTATTTTAAATGAATCTAACTATTTCTTAGCTTGATCGGTTTCTTATTTACACATGAGAGTTGTATTAATCTTCTCATCTACCTCTCACCAAAGAAGCAAATATATGTATCTCCCACAACTTTTTTCCTGTTTCTCTGGCAACTGTGACTTTCATGGAGCATTTTGGCTCAAAATATCCAGTTACAGAGCTTTAAAGTCTGTTGTTTGCTTCACTAACAACAAGCAGAAGCTCAATTAGAAACCTGAAAAAACGTTCAGCTCTTTAAATCAGCTCATTTTCAGATTCTGGCTCAACTGTACTGTAGTATTTTCTTTTCCGCTGCGATGACGAAGTGTTTTGAATTCGCCACGGCTCTGACCTCTCCTGACTTACTTCCTGTTCTCCAGGATGACTCAAAACCATTTTGTATAAAGCAGTAGTAGCAGAATGAAGGGCCGAAGGCATCACAAACAGCACCAGTTTTTAATAAAATAAATTGAATAAAATTCAAAATGTTAAAAAAAATAAAGAGGTAAAAGCAATTGAAAAGATGCCACAAGCACGTGTGAATTCTGCACACAGTGGCTTTAAATCATGTTGGGTTTTATTTTGAACTCTGCTCACGTGCTTGTGTGCTCTACTTCTATCTTGTCCACACTATATCTGATTGTGCAGAGCCGTGTCCGTGTGTCCTAATTGTGTCTCTGAGATGTAAGCTAATACCTCACTCAGGCTAATGGCTCCATAAATATCTCTTTTAGTGCAGACCTTGTGCAGCGTCCTCACAGCGTTGACCTCTGACCCTGAGCTGCACAGACCCTGACCTGCCCCCCCCACCCCCCCAAACCCCCTCCATCACCTCTCTATTAACACTCTGAGGAAAGTTAAATGCAGATCTCACAGTTGACACAGCATTTTCCTTTTCTCCACTGTCCTACTGTCCCTCATCTGTCTGTTAACAGTAGCGCCGCTGCAGGAGCCAAATTACTACGTTGAAAATACGGTTTTCCACAGGAAACGCTTACTCACACTTTCCAGGGTCTGGCTGTGAAAACTGGAAAATCAGTGAAGGATAAGAGGGCAGGGAAGGGGATGAGTGTGATTCCTGGAAACTGTCCACACCACCACCACCACCACCACCACCTGATGCTAACCCAGTTCCAGTACAACTCCCCTGAGGTGTGTGTATG
>JAJHUR010095432.1:4266-18550 GCA_027495735.1 Lutjanus campechanus | reverse complement strand
TTTAGAATTTACCGGAACTACATGAAGTACATGAACCTGCTCACAACAAGGTCTGTGTACTATCTTGACTGGCCAGGTCGTGATTTTTGGAAAGAGGCACAGGTTTTGCATTTTTCAAATGTATATTTTGGCACTTTGAGCACCACAAGCCGATTGCAATCTAGTCCCTTTATACTGGAGAGGAGGCAGACATGTTTTCGGCTGATATCTCCAAAACTCTGCAAGTCACACTAAAATGATCTGGATGGATAAATAGCACTACAGGCCAGGGGGAAAATTTGTAGTTTCGATTTGGTGGCTGAACAGTCCCCCTTGAAGGACTTCAAGGACTGTGTGACAATAATTTGTGGCACTTTTTATTGGCACCTTTTCATTGATCTATTTATTTATTTATTTATTTATTTATTTATTTATTTATTTATATGTTAGTAATCTTTTGTGTGTTCTTAATGCTGTTTTAACACATTATTACTAGACTTCTAGATAGATAGATAGATAGATAGATAGAGCAGTTTACAGCCCATTATTTCACGTTCAGTAAACACGATATAGTAATAATTTGTTTTTTGTAATCTCTTAAAATATTTGTGTTTTGGGGACCTTATTTCCCTCATTAATCAAAAACAAAAACATGCATGTGTTAATTACCTGTAGCTCCTTTTTCTTTCTCTTTTAATTTATTTTGTTTGAATGATTTATTTTCTACTATTTCTTTTGTAGTGGACAGGTGATTTGGTTGTATATTCCTGCTTTCATTTCTTATTATCTTTTTTTTTTGTTACTTTTTTGTTTAACCCATGTCTAACCCTGTCACGCTTATCATCATCTTCAAAGTCATCCAGAGTTTCAAGATGAAAAGAAAGGCTCAACTAGACAAGTACTGATAGAAGTTTCAAACACAAAAGCCATATCTCGTTCACCAGTCAGTCACTCTGCAATGTTCATATACCTGAAACTGAATATGAAATCATTATTCAACACATAAGGAGACGAGACTGTCGCATTAACCTTTAAACACATCTGTTTTTAATTAAATTAATTGTGACTTCTACTCGTCTATGCATTATCTGGTTGTGGTGACACTTCCCCCCTGGTAGCTGCAGCGTACATTTGTGTGTTCTGGACTTCCCCCAGTAGATGATTTGCCTATTTTTCTCCCATTGAAAACGAGGAAGTAAAACATGTCGACAGTATATCACACCATAACCTTTGCACCAGCGTGATGGCAGTTAACAAGTGCACAATAACACAGGGCTACCGTCATTTACTCTGAGGTCAGTTTTGCTGCATTGTGGAAAATTCATAAACCACAGACAGGGAAAGTGTTGTCGATGCTGTATTCTAGTTGGGACAGATCAATACGCTGTCCAGGCATGACCCCCTGTGCCACTTAGCCCATATAGATCTGTTGTAACTAATCTAAAAACCAAAGATGAATCATGACAGGTCGTCTGAAGTAGGTTAGGTGGTGTCGCTCTCACCTCACCAAATATGCTTTGGAGATCTTTTAAGATCAGATCTGACTCTTTAAAAGCAAGTCAGGCTGAAAACATCATGTGATGGCCCTCATTAGAAAAGAGCCTGAAGTCAACACCGAGTGCTGGGTGAAAGAACAGGAGCAGCAAAACAAAGTCAGTCGGTGATTGTGTCTGTGGATGACCGTGCAAAGTGGAGGAGTTATACGAGAGGTATAGGTGAAGTGTGTTTGAGTGTGTGTGCGTGTGTGTGTGTGACATGGATGCCAGACAAAGAGTGGAGCAGAGAGTAGGCCAGAATCTTAAATATCCCCGAGAGGCATTTTGTTTCACAGTCAGCAGATACGCAGAGTCAGACATGTAGTGTGACATCAATAGCAGCTGTACTGACTGTGTCCACCTCTGTCCCTGGGCATAAAATGTGTCCAGCTATAAGCATAATCAGTTCAACCAATTCGGCACCTTTTTGTTTTGATGAAAGCCATTCTCTCATAGCATACCCATCTCAAAATGCTAAACACAACTTGAAGCTGTTGTATTTTTCATTCTACAGTCACACTGCTAAACACTAACATTAGATGGCTATCATGCTGATGTTTAGCAGGTATGATATTTGCCATGTCCGCTTTCTTACTTTAACATGTGAGAAAGCTAACATTTGCTAATTAGCACTAAACATAAAGTAGAGCTGAGGCTGATTGGAAAGTCATTAGTTGTGCAGGTATTTGGCCCGTCCTTTTGTTGGCCAGAACCAGTTGCTAGGCAACCAGGAAGTCACAGGTTTATAGGCCAAGTAATAGTCTGGCACATAACCCCAAGTAAAATAGCAAATAGCTGTTTTACGCCTCAGTTTTTGTACCAGTTAAACAAATGAGATGTAACATGTTAATAACTGAGTTTTACGGGGGCCGGGCTAGCTGTTAACCCCACTTCCAATCTATGCTAGTTCTACTTTCTAACTGTAGCACACAGACATCAGAGTGGTGTATCCTCATCCAGTTCAACACATTTTTGAGCTGAGGAAAAGTCGCTCTCTCTTGTGGCATACTCATCTCAAAATGCTGATAACTTGCTGCTCTTTCCAAAGTTTTTGAGTCTACAGACACACAAGGTACAGGTCCTAGCTTCTAACTAGCTGGAACTGACTTCTAACGACAAAGACATTAGAGCGGTGCGTTTTTGAGCTGAGGAAAGTCATTCTCTCTTGTATGCTAATAACTTTAAGCTGCTCTTTGCAAAGTTTTGCAATCTACTGACACACTAGCACCTTTGTGAGGCTCTACTTTGCTAAATGCTAACACTAAATGGCTAACATGCTCATATTGACAATACTGTGCGGGTATAATATTTGCCATGTCCACTATCTTACTTTGGCTTGTGAGAAAGCTAACATTTGCTAATTAGCACTAAACACAAAGTAGAGCTGAGGCTGATTGGAAAGTCATTAGTTGTGCAGGTATTTGGCCGCTCTGTTTGTTGGCCAGGACCAGTTGCTAGGCAACCAGGAAGTCACAGGTCTATAGGCCAAGTAAGACTCTGGCACATAACCCAGAATAAAATAGTGAAGTGCTGTTGTTATACCTCAGTTTTTGTGCCAGTTGAACAATTCAGTGGTAATGGGTTAATTAATGAGCTTTATGGGGGCTGGTAAGCAGATTTCATTACCTTTGGACAGAGCCAGTTTACCTCCTCTCCCTCCTTTTCCAGTCCAGCGTGCTACGCTAACTTTATCTGCTGCTGGTTCTACCTAAAGGGACAGTTCAACCCAAAATCAAAAAATAAGTATTTCTCTTCTCACCTGTAGAGATATTTATCCATCTAAGGTGTTTTGGTGTGGTGTTGCTGAGTTTTTGGAGATACTACCTTCACTTGAATGTAATGGAACTAGATGACGCTCAGCTTGTGAGGCTCAAAATGCAAATAAAATACATTTGAAAAACTCAAAAGCAGTGTCTCTCTCCATGTCCTGGTTACTCAAAATTAATCCACAGACCTTTTGGAGCAGTTTCATGTACAAACTACTTTCTTTTTGCTGTATAAATGTTGCAGTCCCATATTCTTCTATTATATTCGAGAGAAGGCAGAAAACTCTACAACCAATATCTCCAAAACCTGGCAACCCACAGCAAAACAATCTACATGGATAAATAGCACTACAGGTAAGAAGAAATTTTTGATTTTGGGATTAATTGTGGCTTTAAGCATACAGACGCTAGTGTGGCATCAATCTTCTTATCCACTCGTCAGCAAGAAAGTATTTCCCAAAAGGTCGGTAAAATTATTACAAATCATCTGGAGTGGTCTGTATTAAATTTCAAGGCAATTCATTTCATAGTTGGTGAGATGTTGCACTTAAAACCACAAATGTCAACCATCATGGTGGCACTTAAGAAAAAAAAAAAGTCACCAATGCTTGATTCTCTGGGGAACACGTATGTCCGTGCAGCCATGTGGCTGAAAATACTGAAGCGCCAGTTTCTCAGCCTAAACCATGAGGTGCTGCTGCAGTATAGAGACGTCACTTCAGGGAGTCAACAAAACGAGATAGACAGCCAGACATCGAGCCAGCCATCTCATTCATTATAATCATTATCACTAGACAGCCGATATCAAATTAGAATATGCTGAATATTACCTCTGAACCCACAGGAGGAAAGGAGGATGGTTAAAAAAACAAAGACAGAAGAAAAAAAAGAAAAAGAAAAGGTAGCCTCTTTTCCATCGTCAGCAGGAGTGAAGCAGAAGGGGACCAGCATGTTAATTGGTGATTTGATTAGCGTTTTAATATTGCAGCTGTGCACGACAGAGGAAAGCAGCCGGCTGTCCAGAGGTTTTTCTTTTTTAAATCAGCAGTCGCTCCTCCAATGCAGGGGACTGACACAGCTTAGTCATTATGCATGTCATTCAGTTAATTTCCTCCAACTTCCAAAAAGAAACTGTTTGCTTTTGTTTGGCAGTGGAGAACATTTGACGGAAGCAGAAATATTCGAGACATTCAGAGTCATAGTGAAGGGACTGAATGGGGCCCACAGCCTGTGTTAAACCGAACTCGATTGGGCTGGGCTACATTTTTGTCAACAGCCGTGCGAGAGGAGGAAGGTCTATTTAAAAAGAGGGAAATGCCATATGCCATATTAGATAACAGACAAAAAATAATATTTTCTGTGCATTTTCATGGCTCATATTTTGATTATCTGGACCTTTATTGTTACTGTGTGTTTGTGTTGGGGGTTGGCAATATTGAGGAATTTTACTGGGGTTGATGAAAAGGTGGATTTGTGATGCTGGGAATGATGGGGCGTGGATACAAGAGGGAATGAGGGGGTAATGACACTACAATCTCGCTGAGAAAACAGTGTAAACACCTCAGCATGAAAACAGGTGCAGCACGCTGTGTATATGTATGTGCTTGCATGCATTATGCCACGGGGGCTTTCAGTCAGGCAGCATTACCTGGAGCCAGAGGGGAATCTGTGGCAAAGACAAGTAATCCCACCCCCCTCCCACCCCGTACACACATCTCTGTCTCCGACACCAAAATGCCAGAGCAGACAGCAGACGGGAGAGATAAGAAGTTAGCCAGATAAAGGAGCATTGGTGGTGAGACAGATGAGGAGAGGAGCGAGGTATAGAACAAAGTGAGGAAGGTGTGGAAGGCTGGGGAGATAAGGAGGCAAAACAGATGGGGATGGGTGTGTGTGTTTGTATGTGGATAAGGTGTCAGGGGGGCAGGTCTTGGCTGCTTGTGGCGGTTGGGGTGATGCTGTGCCACAAGCTCAGAAATGAGCTTGCTCAGAAAGGGAGGAATTAAAGCAACAGCCTGAGACAAAGAGGGAGAAGTGAAATTGGAGAGGTTTGTTTAAAATCTCCAGAAATATCAATGATTATACTTGCTGGCTAAGCTAGTGTGCAGCATGCTAACATGCTCAAAATGGCGATACTGAAGCAGGTATATATATCTTTACCTTGTTAACAATTTTAGTTTAGCATGTTAGCATGTTAACAGCTACTAAGTGGTGCCAAACACAAAGAACAGCTGAGGCTGATTGGAATGTCGTTAGATTAGATTTGGTCATAAACCAAAGCATGATCACCACAGTGATTGTAATTCATCCAGAGTGGAACATGAATGTCTTTGCCAAATTTCTTGCAATCATGCCATAGCTGTCCAGACATTTCCAGCCAGGATGTGCGACTCTGATGATGCCCTGCCTTTTCCGTCAACACCTCACTCCCAACTTACTCCCTACAACTCAAACTATGGTCCTTTTCACACAGAGATCCAGCAAGGTGCCGCAACAAAGGCTCAGCTCTACACAGCCTTTGTGTTTTACACTGAATCAAGCAGTGCCGGCGTAAAGCTGCCCCAGCGTGTCATTTCATACAGCGTGCCGGTGTTTGGGGGTGTGTCACAACACAACGGCGCACCAGTCAAAAGTGGATTCTGCCTCTCTGCCTCTTTTCTAAACACATAGAGCTGATAACCTCATGAAATTAAGCTTTTTATGTGTTACTGGATAAACAGAGCATCCCTCCTTCTGCAACAGTTAAGTTATAAGGATCTCCTTGTGTGATGATCTGTGGGGAGGGATTTCTCTCCTCCTGCCTGTGTCTGTCTGCTTAGTGCAGACAAGTATCCACTCGTCTCCCTCGCTCTCTGCTTAAGCACAGCTGACAAATATGTGGAATAAGTTTGGAATTTAATGAAACACAGTCAAAAAAACAAACAAAATAACAGCAGAGAACATGTAACATAACTGCATCCTGTCCAGTCCTGCTGGCTGACGTTTTACACAGACGTTGACTCAGCTCTGGTACGGCTCTGTTGCTGCTTCCACACTGCCTGATCAGACTTCCCATTCCGCTTCTGTAACTTGTGTACAGACAGCCAGGCGGAATAAAGGCGCAACAGTCCCGCCTTGAACAGGCTGTGTAATAGCATCATTAGCACTGCATGCACGGGGCTCTGTGGTCAAGTTAGCAATGAAAAATATACAAAGTCTGGCTAGACTTTTAAAATCAAGGCACAAAAACTACTTGGTTAGGTTAAGAAAAAAAGATCGTGGTTTGTTTTTTTTAAGTACATTAGTGGTCGGACATGCAACCATGTGGAGGATGGATCAAAATCGTAGCGCAGGTGTGCTGTGCCCAGTGGAATCACCTGGTAAAGCTGACAGCTTGGTTAGTGCACTTAGGCACTTGCGTCTTTATTCCACCTTGCTGTCTGTATAAAAGTTGCAGAGGTGGAACGGAGAGTCATTTTCACTCTGCCTCTGATCAGGCAGCGGAAGCAGTAACAGTGATGCAATAGAGCTGAATCAACATCTGTATAAAAGCCCAGCCAGCAGGATTGGACAGGACGCTGTTGTGACGCACGGCCTCTACTGTTTATGACTGTGTTTCTTTAAATAACAATCTTATTCCACATTATTTGTCAGCTGTGTTCAAGCGGAAAGCGAAAGAGACAAGTGGATACACAGGCAGAAAATCCATCCCACATGGCGATCTTTTTAACTTATAAAGCTTAAAGTTATAAAATCATAAGGTTAACGGCTAAGCTAAACCAAACTAGTTATGAGAAAAGAGCAGAGAGGCAGAATCAGCTGTTGATCAGTGTGCTGCTGTGTTATGTCACACCTCTTTTTACTCTGCAACACCGGCATGCTGTATGAAATGACACGCTGGGGTGGCTTTACACCAGCGCTGGTTCAGTTAAAAAAGAGAGCGTAGAGGTGAGCCTTTGTTGCGGCACTATTGCTGGATCTTTGTGTAAAAAGGGCCATAGTTGGGAGTGAGGTGCGAAAGGAAAAGTCAGGGAATCATCGGAGTCATTCGGTTACATCCTCTATGGACAATGTGGACCAACCCACTGGACAAGCAATATTACCATATCTGGAAACATGCTGCTAGCATGGCTAAAATGAAATCACTGGTCTGTGATGAAAATGGCTATATAACGCTTAAATTATTTAATTTAAAGTTGACATCTGTGCACCCCCTCTCTCCTTAAAGTTTAAGTTGCTCTATTTTAATTGGGTTGTCATTCAGACAGTTTGATAAAAGACACTAATCAAACATCAGTTTCTAGAAATGAAGCATGTTTGAGATTTGAATAAAGTGATACAGGTGTTGTTGGAGGGATATAAGTTGTAATTCATAAGCAGGTTATGTTTTTTTAGTCCTCCTCTGTTCTGGCAAAGTGATCCATAGCTGTTTTCAGTACAGTATGTGCAGCTGATGTAAAGGTCTTTCTTTCTCTCTTTCTGTCTTAGGTTTTTCCCTTGTGATCCCTGACAGAGCGAGGACAGTGACACTGACTCGGCCATTGTCTCCTCGCTGTTTCCGGACAGAGTGAGGCTCCCAGGGTGTCTCTGCTGTCCATTGTGAGAACAGAGAAGAAAGAAACATCCAGCTTGTCTGCATAAAGACCTATTCAGCATCATTTCGCTTTGCCAGCTACACTTGCAACCCCAAGAACAGCGTTGAAGTCTCAGCACTATCCTTCGCCCCGAGCCTACCCCTCCATCCTCAGCCCCCTCTTGTCTAACCCCCTTATCCCTCCCTAGCCCCGGCTTCAGCCTCAGCCCTCTGCCCCATTCGGAGTCCCAGATGACAGCTCAGAAACATCCGTTACCCTCCCACTCCGCACGAGCCTTCTTTCCTCTGCCTCCAGCCCCCGTGGCGCTTGGCACCAATGCCCATCACATAGACAGATGGAGCCAACCCTGACCCCTCTCCTCGCCCGTGGGGACGCCAAGAGAATCAACGCCTGACTAGAGGAGGGGGGGGGCGGGGGTTGTGCATGTATGTGTGAGTGTGCGTGGCGGGGGGGGTAGAGACAGGAAGGAGAGCAAAGGAGAGGATTGCTTTGTCACCACGGCAACACATCGCCTCATCTCCCGTGGACTCCCCTTCGGCCCAACCCAAGGCCCTTGAACGAAAACGCACACAGCAGGAAATTCAGCAGCAGGACCAGAAGGACCTCGTTTTTCCCCCCCTAAATAGTGCCTGACATATTTTTGATTATTCGGCACTCTTTTGTTCCATGTTTGTGCGGAAAAAAAACCTAAATATAGGAAACATCATTTGATAGAAACCAGAAACCACAAGAAGACAGATCTATGAATTCTGAAGGAAAGCTTGCTCCTTGGTCAAAACTGTGGGCGAAGTGTTTCCGAAAACCACAAAAGTTTCATTCTGAGCCTTGCACTTCCTTTTCCCTTTGGCCTCGGCAAAAATATCGCCATTTTTACTTGCAAATCAACACGTAGGAGGAATTTCTTTTTTACAGTAAGAAAGCTACTTTTTCTTGTGCTTTCCAAACCTGAATAAAGCAGAGGAAGCTTCTCCCTGACAGCAAAAAGGAAATACACGCGGGACTCCAGTCAGAGCTTCCTTGGGTCTCCTTTATCTAAGCTGTAACGAACCAACATTACACCTCTGCGAACTGTCCCATCATCCACTTCATGTCAGGCCATTTGAGGTTTCATTCTTCTGCCTAAGAATCCCACCTGGGTCCCTGCAGTTTTCACAAAAAGCAAGATTTTGGCTACGCTGGATGTCTTCTCACCTCCTCTGCTGACCAGCATTCTGATTACCATATGACGCCAGACAACCAATTTTAAAAGAGCCACGAATCAACAATAAAATGAGACACTAATGGCCGGTGAAATGAATTCAGCGGGCTGACATAACAGAGGGGGGAATACCGGAGTCCCAAAGCTTCCCAGGTAATTGGAGTGCAGTATAGTGTTTTTTTTACTCCAAAGCACAGCTCCTCTGGTGACCTTGCAGGCTGAAAACTTAGACGAGGCAGCTACAGAGAGAGGAGGAGGGAGAGTGATACTCTGTGTCCGAGGTTTACGATTATCTTTGGGATTTTTCATCATTACTCTTGGTGCATTTGCATAACACAGGATGTTTGGTCTGTTCAGCGTCAGCCTGTCTTCAGTCATTTTCATTTCGACTGCAGGGCTGAGCGTCCAGGACACACTTATTATTCCTGTCACTTGAAAGAAACCCATTTAGGATTTTCTTCAGATAAAGTATCTGTTTCAAATAAATTGTGATAATGATCAGTGGTGCAGCTTCCCATAGCCTCTGTGAGCAGTGAAATATGATAAAACTTACATAAGTCAGATTGTCTGTCAGATTGTCAATCCAAAAGTCTCTAATTGGGCCAAACGAAAGTATAAAGTGGATCATCAATAATGCTGTTTTTCAACCTATTCGTTACAGTCAGATACAGTAGCACATCAGCAGTTCCATATTTTATGAATATGCAAAGAACACTGTGGGAGTTGTGTGAAAATTCTCAGCTAAGGTGTCAAGATTCATCGCTAGACATAACGTACTGGAGGTTTTTAGTGCACAGGTGTGAAGTGCTGAAATGTTTCATTCTTGAATAAAGGCGCCTTTAGATTGTGCGACAACAACAATTGTAAAAGTTTATTGCGTGTTACACTGCGCGAGACTGGTCTCACAAGATCTTGGTGGCAATCTGTGTCAGACCGTATGATATCAGCTGAGACACATCAGATGTGATGAATCATAGAAATGTGATGTAGATAGAAATATATTTGTACATGAATGTAAATGAGAGCAGAGACACGTCAATCAGAGGTGGGAGCAAGTCATTAATGCGCAAGTCACGAGCAAGTCTCAAGTCTTAACTTTCACGTCTCGAGCGAGGCCCAGTTCCTGTGGTGAGAATTTAGCAAGTCAAGTCTTTGCTCAGGTCGAGCAAGTTACAAGTCAAATCGTTCTAAATTTGGATGACGCCCCCCAGTTATGAAAAGTTACGTTTTTATTTTCAACATTAACAAAAACTGTTGCAGTATGATTGCACCTGATGTATCTGACTGTATCTGATATTTTTGAAATTTTGTTTGCAATCACTAACAAACCTCCTAAATGAATTAAAGTTAAAACAGAAGTACGACGCCCCCTCAGGAGGATCACACCATTTCTCCTTGGCCTATGAATTTCTCATATGAAACGTGACCCCTTCCATGATAGATGCCTTGTGCATTGATCTTTGCTGGTCTGCCCAAAAAATGCAAATTGTTGGTCAATGTATTCCTCATCACTTTATGTTGTATTCTGATTGGTTGGTTTGTAGAAGCAGGAAGTAGAGGAAATAACTTTGTGAGTTCCTAAGAGACTTACTTGGTGTTACACCCGTAGGCGGTGTCTTACATCCTGCATCACACAAACTGTGGCGTGCCTGATGCGCATTCTCTTTCGCTCACATTGTGTCGTCACTTTTTTGGATAAGCTAGGAAAACTGTATCCTAAAACATAGTTTATTTACCTTAACCCCAAGATTACACATAGATATATCATCAGAGATCAAGGAAACATGATCAGTTGAAATACTTGCTTCTCTGACAACAACGCTACATCCATGGTGTCTCCCTTTGAAATTTCCAGAATAACTCAAAGGTCCTTTTCACGTTAGGCTTCCAATTAATGCTGAATGTTTGCATGTGTGTTTATGAGTTGTTAGCAGTCATAAGTCATTTCAACCCATTTGATATACAGTCAATGGCTCAAGAATTGCACACAGAATTTCCACATATTGCTTTGTGATCATTGATTTCACAGATGCGCTTTACCTCTTGTTTATTGTGATATCAAGAAGTTTGTAAGTTAGTGTCTTAACTTACATTAGTATCCTGTTAGTAACAGGCTTGCAAGGCAGACTTTCCATTTCTATGTTCATACGTGTGAGACCAAATATACAAATAAAAGGAAAACACAGATAGTATATTCTGTATGCCTCTCGTGTGCATGCACTCAGAGCTTGGGCTGAGACAGTTTCGGAGAATCACCAAAGCATGCACTGCTGCATCCTGCAAAACCGCACTTATCCGGATGAAAGTTTTTAGAGAATCTCAAGCTCCTATGTTTTTCTTTTAGGCAGGAGGGAGTCGGGGGGGGGGGTCACAACAGCTCTAAATCTGTCTTACAGTGAGATCTAGAGGGACCATTTTTGATTCACATCCAAAGATTTCACCAGGTCTTCCTCATGATGTGAAGATTAAATGGTCCTTTAGCGTCCATAATTCCAGATGACCACAGAGCTGTGGCCCTTGGAAAAACTGAGTCATGTGGAGTTGTGTAAATTGTTTGTGTCTCTGTACCTGTTTTTTATGACTTAAAAGCAGGCCGGTGGAGAGCGAAGCAGTGAGTCAGTGCTTTTGTAAAGATATTTATGAGTCCAATATGACACGGCTGATATGACAGAGTCTAGAGGTCATAGAAGTGATAAAAGAGGAAAGGCAGACACAGTCCAGCAGTTCTGTGTGTGTGTCTGTAGAGATCAGAGTGTGAAAAACACAACATGGAGTAAGATATACTCGTGTCGTTAAGGGTTCGATTTCATCTTATGATCTCTGTTGCGAGCCATCGCCTCTCGCTCGATCACCCGTTTGTGTCCCTGCATCACCTCACCGCGAGCGATCTAATGAAACAGAAAATTATCTTTTGTGAACTTGTACTGTTCGAAGGAAGGTGATATTTTCCAAAACCGTAATAAGACAAAGGGGTGGATAGTGGTGGAGGATCACAGATATTGTTTTTGTCACCCCAACACCTTTTGGCGCCTCAACTTCAGACACCAAAAAAACACACACACACCTCAATTACTGTGCTATTTCTGTGGCGCTACCTGTCAGTGACACCGAGCTCAAACCAGCTGGGATTAATTAGCAACTCAACAAACACACACAGACACACAAATGCACCTTCATCTCTGTCTTTCTGTGTGAAATTTACACAATGACATCACAATAGAATAAACACACATGCCCACACACATGCATTTTTCATATCTTCACTTTTTACTACTCATTTACAACTGTTCACATGTGCAAAACACACGCACACAAGCACACACACACTCAATCTCCCGTCAGATACAGGATGTGAAACGCTTCCAGAACAGCATGTTGCCAATAAACACCCCTCCTTCTCCGCTGTAATTACCTCACTCTTCATTTCACACCTTGTGTATGCACCTCATATCTCCCCGTGTCACGGCGTTACCGCTCTGCCTCAGCACAAGGCAATATCTGTCCACTCTAATAGGAAATGTGATCTTGCATTTAGTTTATAGTCTTTTCTAAACAGGCGGAAACAACCTGATAGAAATTTGTTTCCGTCGCTGCATATAAACTGGTTTCTGGAGGTGCCACGGGTTTAAAAAAAACAAAGATTTTCTAGTCTGAATGTGAGATCATGTTCTGCTTGTTCAGATTGATTTTTTTTTTTAAATTTATTTATTTTTTTGCAAAGCAGTGATTGTGTTAGCAAAATCCACGGCTGGTGAGGACAAGCTGCAACTCCTGTCAGATTGTCTCGGGGCGCGTGGGCTCGTGCCGCGCGCTGCTGACTTTGATAGAAATAAAGCCGCTGACAGGTTTTAAAAGACAAGCTGTCGACAGCCATAACCTTGGGGATGTTTGTTTGCGTGTGTGTGTGTGTGTGTGTGTGCTGTATATGTTTACATGATTGTGTTGTGGAAGTGTGATGAGGTAACAAACTGCAGCAGAGAGATTAAATCTGCTGATCTAAATTAAAGATGAGGAGGAGAAATAGAACAGAATATACATGCACAGGGTTGGATAGTAACGGATTACATGTAATCAAATTACAAAAACAAGCAGGGATTGCATTTGAAAAAGTTGTATTTTCACAAATTACTTGATTACATCTTTAAAATATGGCAAATTGATACTTTTTTCATGATAATCAATTGTCTATTAACTCATAAAGAGTTTGTCAAAGATACATTATGAACAATATGTAGTAATTTCATGTTCAAAACAGTTCAAAATAGATTTGAATCCTATTTGATATATGATCTATGGTTGAAGCGAGTTGTTTCCCCTCACCCCCTCCTCTCCAGACTCAGGCAGGCTGCAGGAGCACTGCAGGAGTGCAAGGCCCTCATACATTGACAATAACAAGCGATGACAAGTCCTCCACTGTAAGCTGATCAGCTGTTTATAACTGTCACTTGTCTGACTGTTTTTGTGAGGGTCATTTGATTGGACCGACTGTAAATGCTGAATGTGCCTTTTATTTGCGTTTTAATTGAACACATTTTGAGATGTTTAAAGAGAGAAAAAGAATATTTGTGGCTGTGTCACTTTTTAGTGTAAAGTGTAATCTTTTCAATGACTTTGAAGTAATCCAAAAGTATTTAGAGTACATTACATTTTTTGCAGTCCAATGGACTTTGTTCCATGGCATGTAATTTGTATTCAGTCACCTATATACTGACTATCTGTCCCAAACCTGTATATGAAAAGAATGAAATTGGCAGTAATAGTGAGTCTTTAACAGATGTATATGGTAAAACATATATAACAGTACAGTATAGACAAAGCAGGCATTTGGGAGAAAAGAAGTTTAAACGGACTTAAAGTACTGAAGAGTTCAAATAAGAGGCTTCATCCAGTGTGCCAGTGTGGGAGTGTGTTTGGGAGGATGAGAGAAAGAAAATTTACATTTGTTGCATTAGCTGTTTGATTGTGTCTGTGTATGTGTATGTGTGTGTGTGTGTGTTCGGGCATTGTTTATTCTATCGGCAGCGGATGCTTGTTTTATCCAGCCACCTCGGTAGTGGCAACTCATTAGCATAGTGATAATGAGAGATAGAAAAGGTTGCCGGTGTCAGCACACCAAGTTTTTTACACAGTCAAAACAGCAAGTTTGGATAATCAGATAAACTGTGTGTGTGTGTGTGTGTGTGTGTGTGTGTGTGTGTGTGTGTGTGTGTGCATCTTTGATTTGTTGGATAT
>JAJHUR010095431.1:1101-18415 GCA_027495735.1 Lutjanus campechanus | reverse complement strand
AAGGGTTAACCTGGAATATTTTCAGCTTTGAGTCCAAAACAAAATCACTAGTTTGTCTGAACACAGCAGATCTTTTGTGGCTGTAATGGGACTGAAATGTTTTTAAATCATTCCCCGCAGATATCATCTCGTATTTCATATTACCTCTTGATGTGTGATGAAACGAGACGGGAGGAAACCAGTGTGGCTG
This sequence comes from Lutjanus campechanus, assembly GCA_027495735.1. Classification (NCBI taxonomy): domain Eukaryota; kingdom Metazoa; phylum Chordata; class Actinopteri; order Lutjaniformes; family Lutjanidae; genus Lutjanus; species Lutjanus campechanus. Next base: position 18,225 of record JAJHUR010095431.1, on the reverse strand, counting down.
CTTGAAGTGAAACCATGTAGAAAGCTCGCAATCTTCATCATGTCCATCCTGCTTCTATATTAGGTGTTGATTCATCAGACAGTTGAGCCAAGTAGCCATAACAATCAGCTTTATCAGTGTTCATCTAAAAATATAATACTGTAAAAGTTTAACTCTCCAGGAACCCTGCTGATTGACCTGTACTTGTACAGACAGGGTTGTTAAATAAAAATGTTCCCTCGAGGCTTTTATTGATTACACATGTTCAGTCTGCAGCTTATTGATCATGGACCACAAACTGATTACTATAACGACCCTACGACCCCATATCCTGCGTAGTAGAAGGCAATCGAAAGGCAATGGCCTCATTTAGAACTCCTCCTCATTAGTGTTACTGCAGGACCGTACAGACTTTTCACATCTTTTGATGGAATTCGTTGCAGAAATCCTGAGCTTCTTTTACGTCAGTTTTCTTAAGATGCATTACTGTAAACCATTTCCATAGCTCGAGTGACAGCATTAGCAGCTCATGGCGCAAGCTGTTTCCGAGTGGATTTTATGTGATGGGAAAAGCAGATTACAGGTACAGACGGCTAGAGAAGCGAGCAATCCTTTCAGAATGCGGACCATAATCTTACCAGGAGCTCCCGCTTCTGCTGTTGATGTTTTTGCAAAAAATGGAAAACTGTGGAATGCCCCTTTTCACTTTGACTGTCAAACTTTGTATTAAATTGAGATTAGCAATAGAGCCTGACAGATATAGATAACAGATTCATCACTATCTGTGTGTGTTGTCCACTACAGAAAGTCTTTTTTTTAAAAACATTCTGTAGATTGTTTTTATTTTTAAAGTTTTTTAGTTTAATCCATATTTTGTAGTACAATTATTTATAACTAGTAAATCCCCATTGACGTTTACTGTTTCAGAGCACTAATGTGATTTTGGACAATAAAGTTTATTGTTGAACTGCAAAATATCTGCCTCCATTACATATCTTTGACATAAATATCATTGAAAATAACATGCTTTTAAAGAATATTGGCCAATATATTGGAATTTTTTTACCTCCTAATTGGTATTGGGCCCAAAAACCCGGTATTGTTTGGGCTTTAATTAGCAATCATATAGATACTTGATATATTTGTGTAATTGCTATTGCTAAATGGACACTGGATGTTTTGGTCATCTTTCTGATAAGCAATCAGTTTCTGAAATGTGCACAACAATATGTTTATTTTGATTTTCAGTACCAGTCAAAAGCTTGGGCATACCTTCAGGTTCACTTGAATGAGACAGTGCATCCAAACTTTTGACTGGCACTCTGTATGATTTTCATATTGTCAACAAATCTTAACTCCCCTACCCTGACTATGGCACCAGATTTCTATTATTTTTTTTATAGACACATCACAGATGTATGGTTTCTAAAAAAATCTATAATCTATTTCCTAATATAGCTTTGCTGTGCAGGTTTTAATTAGGGCTGCACAATTAATAACAATATTTTCAAAATTGCAATATGGCCAAGTGCAATATTTAAATTGCAGAACAATGCAATTGTGTGACAAAGGAAAAATAAAGTACTTGCAGTACTGTAGTACAGAAGTGTCCAGGCCTAAAAATCCTGTCCCCCAGATGTAAGAAAACATGACCCCAACAAATATCACATCATCATGATTTTAATGGAAATTATGATGCAAAAATGATCCCTCCTGCTAATCGTATTCCATATTTCTATTTCAATTTCAGTGAAATAATCGCAGTGTGATTCTTTTCGCACATCATGCAGCCCTAGTTTTTATGAAATGGTACACAAACAGGAGGGATATATTTGTTGGGGAACTATTTTCAGCTGTGGTATTAATCCACAGCTTTTGTTAACAGTGAGAATTTACAGCAGCCCTTTGACAGTTGACAAATGGAGCTCTGTGGCACAGAGGAATAAACTATATTAGGCTTTGGACACACACACACACACACACACACACACACAATTTGTTGGTGGGATTAGTCTATTGTTGGGTTCAGTTGACACATGGGATTTGTTGACAATAAGAAAAGTATGGCCAACATTATCACTTTAATGTTGGATAAATAAATCTAAGAATGACCTTTCGTTCGGAAATTGAAGAAGTGTAATATGTAATAAAGTCATTTCAGAGCTCAGTTATTGAACCAGACACTGAGGACACTTAATGACTATATATATCTATGAAATCGAACCACTAACTGCCATCTGAAGTTCCTTTCAGTCCAGTTTTGGCCCGGCTCACCATTGCTCATAACCAGTCTTGTGTTTTTACCTCTGTGGACAGTGTGGAGCCTCACTTCCACACAAAACAGAAGCGGCTCTGTGTGTGTGTCTCTGTTCGTGTGTGACTGACATTTCTTCGAATTTGAGATGCTGAAATCCCACGGGAGTGTTGGTGACAGTGTTGCAGCTTGCTGCCACGGCTGATTGAATGTCGTGGAAATACTGCATGTACTTGATGTGATTTTCTTCCCATAATTTGAAAGAAATGAAAATGAAACAACCATGCCCTGTAGTGAGTTAGGCGTCAGCCCTGCTCTGTGTTTCCACATCAGACAGATTAAGATGTAAGTCATCTGTGGGTGGATTTACAGAACAGGAACTGTTTTTATAATTTCAGTAATATATTATAATATAATCATATAATTTCAAATAGGAAAAGATTTTTCCCTCACAAATGAGCTGTTTTGTATTATAAAAGTCAGTGACACTGCTCTGTCAAACTGATTAGTCCTGATTTTGTGGAAATGGTCTGGCCTGTTGAACAGCTGGACTGAATACTGTGTGGGCTTCATGAGTTTGTTACAGTAGCAGTGGGGGGATATCCTCATTGATTGCCCCTGGGCCTCTGCTGCTGCTGCATATCTGAATTGTTATTGAGCCCTGTCTGAAAGCAAAAGAACAAGTTCACACTTGATTCCTTGCTCTACTTTTCTTGGATTTCGAGTGGAATTTTTGCAACACAGCTCCTGGTGCTGCAGGTGAACATTTGTCTAGCTGCTGTTGATGATTTAAGCATGACATCACCTTCAGCAAATTGATTGTTGGTGGCTGCGGGCCATACAAACCTGCTGTCTGCCGCCTCTAAATCAGATTGACTCGGAGCACTGTTGTAGTCTTTGACTTTGTGTGAGCTCGGCAGATGTGTGAAAGTGCCTGACAGGCGTGGCAGGGACACACCAGGCTGCTGAGCCCGGGGAGAGGGGAGGGGGAGAGAGAAACCATACGAGAGGCAGAGGGGATGGAAGCAGGGGTCACAGCCAGAAGAGTGTGACTCTTCCCACTGATGCCCCTTTTGTGCACACAGTATGAGCTTCTCACACTTCCTGTCCAAACATGTTGTGTTTATCTGTCTCTCTAGAGAATCCTGCTCCATCTTCCTGTCTCTCTGCAAATATTTCAGGAAGTTGGCAAATGTCTAATCCTCAATGACATTAAATCAAATTCACATGTATAATGGTAAAGCTGTTCACTAAAGCCGGATATTGTTCAGTGGCAGCAAGGATGTCGCAAAGCCAGGTCAGATGATGTGCATTGACCCACTCAGTTCAGGCACCGATGTGGGATTAACCTGTGTCATGGTGTCAGTCTGAGAGCCTGAGAGTGTTAATAGGTAACAAAACATGATTTCTGGAAAGAGACACTGGTTTTGAATTTTTCAAATGTATTTTTTGGTGTTTTTGAGCACCACAAGCTGAGTGCAATTTATTCTCATTATATTGGAGAGAATTCAGACATCTCTACAGCTGATATCTCCAAAACTCTGCAACTCACACCAAAACTATCTAGATGGATAAACAGCACTACAGACCAGGGAAAAATATGTATTTTAGATTTTGGGGTGAACTGTTCCTTTAAATGTAGTGGTGTGCAATGAGAGATTATTGCTGATAACTTCGGGGGTGCTCTCTTTTGGTTTCACCTCCAAAATAAAGTGGTTTAGATCATCTGAATAAAGTGTCTCGCCTCGTTGAGCTTCATTGTAACCCTGCCACTGTTCCCAGATCAGAGCAATTACTTTGATGAGCAAAGGGTTATTATAACATGACATTTCAAAAACTACAAAAATAAGACCAAAGTGTTAATGCTACAATTATCCAAAGAGGGAAACGCATTTAAAGGCCACATTTTTCTAAATTTCACAGACTATAATTCAGAGAATTAAATCCACAAGTGAATTGAAGGTATATTGAAGAGAACAGTGTTCAAAATGAAGCGGGATTGAGGCATTAACCATAGCTGTGTGTGTAGATAAGAGACAATCAACACATTTTTCATTCTTTATGTCATGTACTAAAAAAAAACAGAGTGAAAGCATGCGGCCGTGAGGCTGGATAGAAAAGCGTGGGTAATTAAAGTAAGCAGATGAGGCGTAGCTGATGACCCTTGTGTGCCTTTCCCCCACTGACTTAAAAAAATCAATCATGGCTAATATGAGTTGGGGGAAGTGGCACACATGCCATGTGTTGTTGTCAGATTACGATGATGAGCTTATCCTTTTTTTTTGCGTGCCATTAGGAAAACATGGTACCGCAAATGGATGAATTGGCCATAGAGACAGCGTGCTGCTTGTCATGTTCAGTGCGAGAACACAATTAGACTTAATGACCGAACTGTCGGCGGAAAGCGTTCATCCTCTATCTCATTAAGGCTTAGAGAGATGGCCAGTCTCTCATTAGTTCACTGTAAAGTTAAAAGATTAATCCCTGTGCTTGCACTGCCAGAAGTACTCCGAGGAAGATTTCTGCGGTTTGGATTCAGGGACGCATTTACCTCCTGCTCTCAGGAATCCAACCGCAATGCTATTCCAGTTTCAGTTTGACACCACGGCTGCCTTTTTCTGCCTTATTTCTGCTGGAATTTGTTGGTCTAACCTTTGTTCGCTCTGAGGTTGAATGACCAGATGTGGCTTGAGGAATAGAGCAGGATGGCATCAGCCCTGTGCCAGCGAGCCTGAGAGGGCAGGGCAGGAGTTGTATTTAGAGCCTGTATATATTTTCCAAGGAACAGAGAGGAAAAAAGCTGAAATTTCTGGTATTTAATTACAGAGCGGCCGCGGCCAGAGGCACACTGTCACTGGTAGTTTTAAGGCCGACAGCTTAACAACCTCAGGAATGGTGGCACTGTTGGTTTTGGTGACGCTGTGTCATTTCCTCCTGTGAAGGGCCGGGTTTTTTGATGTGTTCGGGATATGTTCGCCCTCCAGCTCCAGTCAACGGACAAAATTAAGAAGCCAGTAAAAAAAAAAAAAGAAAAAGAACATTATGGTGCTATCATGTGTGCCAAAATTCGCCAGCATTGCCAAGTCAAGGGTGAAAGCTCAGACTAATTTTAGGAACTGCCTGGAAATGGGCTCTGTTTGAAGTCTGTTTTCTCACGAGATTCCTGTTTTGTGACAGTTTTAGTCGCTTTGAAGGACGTGTCTCGTGTTTACAGAAAATATGCCCCCTGCCATCGCTGTGCTGTGGCACTGGTGTTTTTCTTTTCCCATGTTAATCTGACCTGATTTGAGTTTAGTTCGCTCCCTCTTGGCGCTGTCAAAAGGTCCTTGTGTGTTTGGAGCAGCGGACTCGTCTGAGAGGACTCATGTGTGTGATGTCCTCCATGGAGAGTTTATGGGGTGTAGTGGGGCTGGGGGTGGGGTATTTACCCGCCTTTTTTGGCCAGTGACTCACTCATTTTGGCAAGGGTGAGCGAACACACCATGTCACCAGTTGAGTCACTGTACATTTCCTAACAAAGGGAAGCCTGGCTGAAATTGGCACAGTCCCCTTTTCATGGCCACAAAGGGAGCCATTAAGGCTTAAATGCATCCGGATTCAAGACACCCCCTTAACGTGAGAGAGCGCGCCTGGATGTTGGTGTGAGTGCTCTTACATAAGTTTTCTTCATTTGGCCTGGCGTCAAAAGAGCTGCTGGCTGAAGGACATGGCTTCACTGCCTCTGGTCTCTGAGAGCCGAATTAATCTGTAATCTTCAAATAAAAGCGTCTTTTTTCCCCAAAAATTTTCCCTCAAATAAAGGATTAAGTGTTACTTTGTCACCAAAACAATGACATCACAAGAGTGGGAAAAAATTGCGAAAACCATATTTAGTATAATTTTCATGAGTTGAAGATTAGGAGTAAGGGTTTGGGATGGCCACCTCTCAATTCAAACCACCCTACAAATGATTGTTTTATATACATATTTAAATTAGGGCTGCATTTAACGATTATTTTCATTGTCGATTAATTTGTCGATTATTTTCTTGAGTAATCAATTGATTAATCCTGTCTCAGTCTTCACGGATGTCTCCACATGTTTGGACCTATTTTTCAAGTAACAGAATTGAAACCTAACATTCATTTAATCTAATTTAGATCAAACCTGCACATGTATTTTATCTTTGTATTTAATTCAATTATTTTTCTTTATTTTGATAAAGTAAATGAGACGGTTCAGCAACATCATGAAGTCGCTCTATTAATTCAGCTGAAATTCAGGCTCACTAACTTTTTAGCTAGCTCAAAAATAATGTTTTTGTTAACTTTTTAACCAATGTTAGCTAGCAAACAGTGTAACCTTTTGTTGAGTTTTTAGCTAATGTTTGCTAGCTAGCATTAGCTAGTAACAAAAAGTGACATTGTTTGAAAGCTAACAATGCAACTTTTGGTCAACCTTTTAGCTAGCTGTATAAAGTAAATTAAGTAATGTTCTGTTAACTCTTTAGCTAACATTAGCTTGCAAACAATGTCAGTTTTATTAACTTTTTAGCTAATGTTAGCAAGCAAACAATGTAATGCTTTAACTTTTTAGCTAACGTGGGCTATTTTTCAAGTCTTTCTTGTTTGGTCCCTCAAAAAGTGTTTCCCAAAGTCCAAGATGATGTCCTTAGAAACCAGAAAGAAAGCAGAAAATATTCACATTTAAGATGCTGTAATCAGATAATTTTGATTTTAAATCTTAAAAAATGAATCAAACCCATTAATTGATTTTCAAGGAGTTGGCAGTTAATTTAATAATTGATTATTCGATTGATTGCTGCAGCTCTACTGCTATCACAAATATTATTTTGGATTACAATAGTTAATAGGAGGATTTTAGTGAACATTTAAAATTTGCACACTTAAATACTTTCTAAATTAGTTTTTTGGTTGTGGGACTACAGTTTGCACTGATTTGGTAGAATGACCCATTTATGAAGATTCTCAAATTAAAGGTGCAGCAAGCTCTCTGTTAACTCACCTGGACTCTGTTTGCTCAACCTGATGAACCATTGTGTGATACAAGCCAACTTTTATCCTTGAATAGGAAACTCGCTGAGGAGAACAAACAGTGCAAAGACCACAATCCTTCCTGTTCCTGTCACGTCAGTGCTATCAGTTCATCAATCTTGCCCAAACTGCTCACTTTCATCTTTAAACCTGCCTCAGATTTACACCTCACCCTCACAGTCTGGGTCAAAGATAAATGGGAACGTTATGTGAGTTTGTTAGTGTCTCGCATGTGAGCCAGCTCCCCACCTGAGAGAATCTCCGTAAAACAAGACCCGACTCATCCCGTCCAGAGGGCAGAAGTAGGAACTGCAGGATCGGCTGTCAGAGGGCCATACTGTCTAAAACCACTTTTTCTTTTACAAGCTTGAGGGTGGATTGGAAAATCTCCAGCTTTGACCATACTTTGTCTAAGTTAAGGCAGCATTGCTTGACAATGACTATCATTTGAATCTCCTGTGGTGAGGGAATGATACCGTCTTCACAGCTTTAGGACACCTGCAGTGAAGGACAAGCATAAAAATGAGAATTTATTTGGGTTTCAAGCCGAGAAGGATCCAGGTTTAATTTCATTTAATGTGTTTTTCAGAATTAGGCCCATGTAGCTTGGTTGTTTTAGTGCGGTATCATACAGTGCAGGAGTTAATCATTATGTTCAACATTTAGCGCATTGAACATAGTCTAGACTATAGATGTCACTTTTTGTTTTTAATATGGACTACTATTCCAACATGGAAAAAGTTAAATATTCAATCTGTCATGATGTTCATCCTAGTCAGAAGTCATGCCACTGCTGCCTGATGGGTAAACTGGACAGTTGTTCTTGTTGTTGTAAACACTAAATGGAGTAAACTTGCAAGCCATGAACAATAATGTCACCAAACTATCTGAGATTTAATTTTGAATCTGACAGATGTGGAAAGGTTAACGCTGTTTACAACTGCTTTATAGTAACCACAGTTAACGCAATAACAAATCAGATCATGCTATTTTGTTTTACTTCAGATTGTGAAAGAAATCAGATGCTGCGTCAACTCAGCATCGTAGTTTGGGGATGAGGCATTGTGGGTTGCATCTCAGTTTATTTGATTAATGTATTTGATTAGTGTAACTTTCCCTTTCAGATGATTCAGTATTTGTGGGGAATCATCCATGAGCAGATGCAAAACTTGAATATTGAATAAATAATGACTGATGTATACATATTTGATAACTTCAATAGCAGACATACATATATATTCATCAAATTGATTAATATTTTAACTTGTTCATGAATTAGAGTGTAATATTTCCTCAATTTTAACTTTGATTTTCAAGTAGGTTCTCAAGGATTTTGAATTATTCACTAAAATGCACCGTACACCTGAACTCCATCATCAGCCTTCCATCTTAATTTGGTATTATTTGGTATTATTTGGTATTACTGTTGTTATGAATTAAAGTCTCATGGCTTCAGTTATTGCCTCCGACTGGGAAAAGTAAAGGAATGTTGGCCGCTAATGCTGCTGTTACCCATCATGGGTTTGAATGCTACTCTTGGCACCTAAGCTGCCTTTGTAGTTGTGAGCTGTGAGCATATTTAATGTTTCTGCAGACTGCAAATGCAGTGTAGATATATCAGGCACAGTCAGATATGGAAGGGTCTGATATTTCTGTCAGTGGATAGTTGAAATTAGGAAGTGATTAGAGTAGCTAGCGTAGCCTGCTAGCAAGAGCGGTGTGGAGTTTGAAAGATGTTTTTGTTTTTTGACAGAAGAAGATAGACATTCCTCCTCAGTAGAAATGTTCCAACACCACTTTTCCTGCCCAATACAGATTCCAAGGCTCAGGTTAAAACAAATTGTTATACAGAACACTGTTAGAAAGTTGCAGGCTTCTGTTTTGGGGCTAACAAATTGCGTGATGTTGGATCGATGCATAGACTTGCATACTTTTTATTTTATTTAATTTTTACACCCCTAGAAAATTTCTTCTAAGAGCAGATTTTAAACCTCAGTTACATTTTTTTTCACTGCTTTTTAAATTCTGTTGATCTCCTAACCATTCCTGACAGTAGCTGTGAGTGTGTTTGTGTTATGAAAGTGCTGCAGAGAGGTCATATTTCATGTTGTGCCAGGCTGTCTTCTCTGTGGCAGCCATTTGTCTGGCTTTTAAAAGGTGACTTTTGAGGCTGCTCTCGTCTCGCCGTGTTCAGCAAGCTCTTTGTTGTTGTGCTGAACAATAGTTGCCTTGTAAGAAGAAGAGAGGCCCTCACCTGCGTGGCATGAATTAAGAAGACATGGCAGGCATTGCAAATGGTTTAAGCTCATATTGTAGAGGAGATTTCTCCAGCCACTGACTGCTGCTATCATCATCTGTTTCCACATTACGGCTCCTCAAAGGCCGTTTGTGTTGGACTTTATGTCATGCTTTTGGCTTTTAGGAAAGAAGCTGTAAAAATGCTCACTGTGGATTTTCTAACTGCTTGTCCTTCCACTCCAGGTTTGGACAAATCCTCATGGGAGCCATGGAAGGATTGGAAAAGGCAGGAAAAGGGCGCTGAACTTCCACAGGTAGGAAACTCAATTCCTACTTTTTTAGCGCTCATGCTCGTTAAATATTTATCACCCATTCTTGAGAATGTGGACAAAACAAGAATTTGAGGGGGGTTTTGATTTTTTTTGATTTTTTTGTTATGCTGGAAAATATATTTTAAAAAGATCAAACTCTTTGCCATTAAAGTTGTAACGGACCAACCTCCTAGTGATTACATTTTTTATTAAATGTAGACCTCAACTTCATCAGATGGAAAATCTGACAGAGTTGACAAAATGTTATATTTTTTCATCTCACAGCATAGTGGTAGTGGCCAGCCATTTATTTTTTTTAAAGTCATTCAGAGTTCTCTTAATGTTAATCAAAATACACATTTTTAAAACACAATTCTTATTTAACTTTGATTGAGACAGGCTGCAGAGTCGCCATGTTATGGTTGAGACACATCTGATAGCAATATTATTTAATGAATTTGTAGAAAAATATTATGTTTCCCAGTGCTTGAACAGTTTTCCCGCCTTTCTTCAAACCAGGAAGTGATACAGGGGTCCTTTAGAGTATAGTTAACCCTTTTTATGCCTGATTAAATCATGTTTTCGTAAAGGTTTTACAGAGTTGATGGAAATCTGGGACCCAACTTTATAGGGCCAACACTTTCATTAAAGAAAACATTTTAAAACAAACATTACAATAATCATAATAGCCCATTTTTATACCTACAGTATGTAGGTAGGAGATATTGTTAGTTTTAGATTGTGAAGCTTTTCTGGCACAGAGCAAGTTTAAAAATTAAAACAATAAACCAAACATTTCATAAATTACATATATTTCATAAATATAAATCCTTAAAGACACAGCCTCACTGATAAATTGTAATTAGACTGTTGGTATTACTAATTTTTCATTTTATTTATTTATTTAAAAATTTTTTTTTTTTTTTTTGTGGGGACATAATTTGGCCCAGTTGTCAAGAATGGGTGTTATAAGTCAGAGAAATTGTCGCTCTAACTCATTTTCATTCTCCTCTAATCATTATAAAGTCGATTTGTCTTTTGGGCTCGTGCTGATGTTGTACACCAGAATAGCCAGATGTGTCTCAGAGGGCGATCACTTAAACCTTTTTAACCATTTCCTTCAATTCATCTGAATTACACAATGGCTCGTGGGATTGCAGTTTCCTCCTCCTGCGGTGTCAAGTCCACTTCCCCCCCAAACCGCGTCCCACCACACTCAGCAGCTATTTAAAGTGTCGGCGGCTGCTCCCAATTACTCCTCCCCACGCCAAAACCAGAAGCTCAGGCCACGCAAACGGAGGCCTCCCCGCTGCGACTTTTATCTGTTTGTTTTCATATTTCCCTTACCTCTGTCGGCCCTCCTCCCCATGTGCTCTCACTGTTTTTGCCCTCGCCAAGGATTATTGTGTTTTTCCTCCAGCTGACCTTGGTTACGTAAACTAACGCCTGATCCCCCTTCCTTGATTCTCCTCCCTGTCCAAGTCCTCCTCCTCCTCCTCCTGCCAGGCTCCTATCCTCTGGGCGCTCCCACAAAGCCCAGTGTTTTGATTACATTGTGAAATTGGAGCCAGGACTATTTATTCCCAGGCCGGGGTAGTGTGGAGGACCCTGGTTGGAGGATCAGCCAGTGAGGGGGAAGCCAGGAAGCTGTTGTGGTTGAATCAGGCGGATGGTGTCGGTGGGTGAACCGTTTATGTCTTCTCATAACCTCTCTTTGCGGGCCGTGCATCCAGCCAGCTGGTTCAAATAAGCAGAACGCCCAGGGTCGCATCCCACTGTCAGCAGTTTCTGTCCATAACCCAAACCCCATCATCAGGGTGGCAGATTGGCCCCGTGGTTTCAGACACCATCCAAGTGTCCTTCAGCTGGAGGCCGAGGCTCCGGCCCTTTTTTGGAAAGCGTGCAGCCAGCTGAAGTGTTATTGAGACTGACACCAACTGGCTTTCAGAGCTTTACAGTACAGGGAGCAGACTGAGTGACAACAGGCTGAATAATCATGTTCGGAGGTGGCAAAGTGTCAGCAGACTGTTTTAGTGAAGTCCTGCTGAACTTAAGAAATGCGGCCAAATCCTTACTGGCTCCACTAGTGCTCTTCTACACTGTATATTTATCTATCTTGACCTTTGACCTCTCTGGAAGGATGCAAGACAATGCAGGGAATTCCCATACAAGAGTTCATAGTGTTCCTTCTTGCCCTCTTTTCATCTAAGTGTTTGTCTTTGCTTAAGGTTTGCGATTTATAGTTGAAACCAATTGAAAGAAAGTCCTTCTGACTTAATGTAAAGCAATTCCCAGTTCAGCATACATTTTGTACATTGCTTATTGTTCTCTGGTAACCATGGATGGATTAGTCTAGCAGAAAAATCATTTCAGAAGAAGGCTGTGCTGTAGATGATTGACAGGTCTTCGTTTGATATGGATCTGAAGGATTAAATCTGGTAATATTCTATGTTGTCCTGATTGTCAGAGAAAAAGAGCAAAGTGATCTTATTATATCTACAGCATCAGTGCCATGGAGCTCAGAGGAGTCAGTTGCACCGTGTGACATGTTCCCTCCTTACTATGAACTTCATTTCATTTTGACTTAATCTCTCTGAGCAGATATTTACTGATGAATGCAGATTCTGATTTTCTCAAGATTTTGATGTCGTATGTGTTGTGGTTTTTTGTGCAAGTACAAGGAGTTTGAACCAATCAGCTTTGAGTGGGCTTTGGTTACATGCAGGTAAACGGTACTAGTATAGGGAAGAAGAGGCGGAACACATTGGCCAAAATGCACTCTTGATCCCTTTGGTTATCATCTGAGAATGATAGCTTTATATTTGCTTTTTTAAAAATGTATCTGCATTAATATAAAGGTATCAGTTTATTGAGAGTAGCCTCCAGCTCAGTTCCTGCGTCTCAAATTGCCAATCGGACTGTAAACAATGATTGATGCATGAAACAGGAAGTCTAGGCCTCGGCATCCGTTACCCTCAAAATATCTGCTGGCTACACCGGAAGCTCCAAAACATTGATCATCGCCCCTTTAGAGGCTAAATCCTTTTCAGCTGATAGCCAGTGGGTCCCGAGATTGATTTTGATTCAATCCCACATATGCCGTCCTGCTCCCCCAAATACTCATTAGAGCACCAAATGTTTATTAATCAACAGCTGAAAATAGGTCCAAACAAATGCACTATTTACTTGTGTTTGACTAAAGTGATTAGCAGTTTTAGGAAATTATTAGGTCTTTTCTTTTAAAAAACAGAGTATTCATTATTTATTTTTAAAGATTTCTTTCTTCAATAGGAGCTTAAGGGAAGTCAGGAAGTATTGAGGGACAAAAACAGGTTGTTGGTTTTGGTCTATGTTGATAGAATAGTGTAACCCGTCTTTTAATGTCAACTCTTGTACATCTGAACTCTCATTGATCCTTCAAGTGTCTGAAGACGTCCATCCAGTGAAACGTCCGTGTACTCGTCCATATAAGCATAGATACTGACCTCAGTAAGTGGATCGGGTACCATCCAGACATGATCAATCTATTTTAAATGCAGTTTTGTACATAAATGTTGTTACAAAAAATGTAACAATGCAATTTCAAAACCCTCGAGAAATGTTTAGTGTAATTAACATGTTTTGGCACATGAACATCTTGACTCATAGCTAAATGATATGTGTTACCTCACATATTGAATATGATCCCAATCAGTTCCACAGAAGACCCTTGTCTACTAAATTAGCTCTGGTTCTTGGAACCTTGATGCTATCTAGTGAACAAGTCCACATTTCCACCAGTTTTAAGTGGAACCATTGTAATCAAGGATGCCCTGTCTAAAGATGGTGTTGTACAGTGGCCAGCGACATGGAGAATATGACACGTCCACTTTGGTTCTCAAGGGAAACCAGCTATTCTTTGTTGGGAACCAACCTTTCAGGTTTCAAACCCATTTATTTTTAATGGAAATGCTCCGAACAGTTTAAAGTTAGGCGCGTGAGCTGGAACCGGACAAGTTTCATCTTGGTGGAACAGGCCAACAAGTGATGTTTATGGAGTTTGAATTGAAAAGGAAAAGAGAACACTGGAATCAGAGTGCTACTGAGTGTCAGACAATACTTAAGGATTACGTATTGGACTTTATATCAGAGGAGAAAAAATGGGATTCTTGCATCCCTGACCAGAACCTGATGCAGTCTGGCCAAATGTACTGACGTTTCATGTATTAAACTTTGCACCATTTCTCTTATCGCTCCAAGTAGCACCTCTTCAACCGGCACTTTTGTCTTCTTACCAGCATTTCTGTAAAAGGACATGGACACATTTAGATTCTGCACTTCTCAGAGGTTATCACTGAGTCACCTCATGTCCACATTAACTCCTGCCTGTTTTCAACACTCAGCTGAGCCTGTGATTTAAGTGCAAACACCGATTCACTTTAGGAGACCCTGGGGCACAGTACATTTCACTTATCTGTTGCTTTGAAGCAGGTTAGAACTGTGTTTTTTCACTTTGTCTGTACACACTTGTGTGCTCCTCCTCCTCCAATAGCTCAATATGTGTCACCTCTGTCTTTAACCAGCTGGTCAGTACACACACGCAGTATTCTCTACACACGCACACCTCATTTGCCTCAACAGGATACACACTTGACCTTGTGTTACATGCAAAACATTCAAATATTAAAGCCCTCACGCTTTCTTACATGCATACTCTTGTGTACACACACACACGTTTCCATACTTGTGATTTTGAGTTCGGTTAATGTGGGTGTGGGAAGTTTAATCATGCAGGTTGTTGTTGTCATTAGTGAATTAATGGTTCACTATTGTTCTCAGGAAATATAAGCATGACACACAGAAAAGCGCATGTGTGCACACATAGCTCAGGCCAACCGGAGATGAGCAGCCGAGCATTAGATTACAGGGAAATGATCAGCCAGGGTAGACAGGAAACACTGCAGGAGAGTGAAGCGTGTGTGTGTTTGGACAAGTGCGTGTACGTGTTTCACGGTGTGTGTGCTTCCTCACCACCAACCGTCTCATACCAAAAACAACCAGACCGTGTAAGTGTGTCATTAACAATTTAACTGCTCACACACACAAAGTGAAAGATAGATTACAGTGTTAAAGAAGATAAAACTGCATTCAGAATCCCTGAAACCGCACTGAAGCCAACTGTGTCTGATGTATTTAAGAAAAGGATACACAAAGCACGGTGAGACTTGCAAATGGATTCTCTGTTTGGCTTCATCGGGCATGATTTAGTTTAGACTGAAGCTCAGAGCTGGTTCTCATTCACAAGTTTTAACAAAGTGTTTCCTTTCATATCTAACTTATTTTGCTGAACGTTAAAATTTTTCCTGCACTATCATGTAACACAGTAAGCAGACAACTTGTTTTAAACTGACAACAGCACAAGAGCTGTGCCTAAATAAAGTACAGTTTAATACGAAAAAGTAGGTTGAAATAAGGAAGTATGAGATAAAAAAAAGAACAAGTAGACGACAGCCTCATTAAGCATTCAGTGCCAGCTTTTGGTACTTGATGGACTGTGGCATTTGAAACATCTTCATTTGCAAGAAAATTAGAGCTAAAATACCAAAGCAACCAGCCAGTAAAGTGTGCCATCCTACAAATTAAGACCACAGCAAAGCTTTATGTGGTTCAGAAGTTAAAAAAAAAAGGTTAAAACAACTTTATGTTGTTTATGAGATTATTATGTTTTGCTCATTTTGCCTTTAGAGATAGACAGGAAAACCTGGGAGAGCAGATGACATATAACAAAGGGCATGGCCACAATCAAACTGGGGACTTGCAGTTATGGGGTATGCTTCTTAAGCAGACTTTTTGTGTAAAGTAAAGGATAATCAATGAGTAGGTGTGTGTTAAATGGTTTGAAGGCAGTCATGGAGGTGAAGAACCTCATTCTCTCTGCAAAAGTGACTTCAAACTGTTTAATACACATCTACAAGTTGATTATCCCGCTTATACATGGTCGTTTGCTAACAACGTGAAATAACACTTTTTGGGTCAAAATTTTGCACTGAAAATTGAAAGTTATAATTCAAGAGCTTACTGCTGACATGACAAGAAATAATTCTAGTCTGTTTCCACTTTTTTTTTTTCTAAATTTCTCTCTTCTCTGCTGCATCTTAAAATTTGTTTTATTATCCAAATAGATTGAAAGAAATGTTAAAATCAACCATTGGTTTTGCCTCCTCCTCATTTATTTATCAAGTTGCTAGCTGACTTGCCACAATTGATAACAAATATGCTTTGACAGCTGTCCTCTTTAATGTTACCATGGTTACAAGTTGGGGTAGTGGATGAATTCTGAATGGTGATTGAACTTGAGCTGAGCTAGGTTTGTGTTAAACGGTTTGAACTCATACCTGCTGGACAATCAGAAAAGAGTAATCACCCAGACCATGGTATAGCATACACACGTAGCTGCCTCCGCAAAATGTAACCACATCACAGGGATACAGCAACTACAGAGATAACAATCTATAAAGGAAGGAATCTCTGTCTGTATATTTGTCATTTAGTTTTCTGAACAACTGTTCATCTGCTTGTTTTTACACTTGGTGGGTGTATTGCTGAAGACCCAAGAAAGTACAGTGTCAAATATGGTGCAATTTGGCCAGATGGTGGCTCTATGACAACAAACTGTACATTTTGGCTTGTGACTTTTAAGAGTTTGTGGGTCCAGACAAATCTATCTATATAAGCCACACACATTTGCTTCTAAATCTGATTTTCCTGCCATTTTGAATTTTGTTCAGATCTTTCTTCTTTCTTTTTTTTCTTCTTTTTTTTGCTACTTCTCCTACAGATTTTGTGCAACCATCACTAAGTTTGGTACAGAACATCTCTGGACTGAGCTGGAAAAAGTTCCTTGAGTGGATTTTTGATATTCTATATAGTTTTGCTGCAGCTGGACCTTAAAATCTGCTCAGAGGCTGTGGGCGGGGCTTATTCCACAAAGATGTCATGTCACCTGTATGCTTTGTGCTCTTACAACCACATTTGGTAGACGTCTAGATAGGGCTGGGCGATATGGCCTAAAAAAAAAATCTCCGATTTTTTCACAAAAAATCCCGATTCACGATTTAAATCGATTTTTTTCACCCCCTACCTAAAATCAATTTGCAGATGACAAAGAAATTGTTCAAAACAAGTTTCGTATCATTGTATCACGGTTTTAAGTCATGGATCGGATCATTTTTGGATCAGCAAAAAAGAAAAAAATGGTGGAGTTAGGGTTAAATTATTTTAAAAATGCACTTGGCTTTGATCTGTCTGTAATCATCACCATAGTTATGTC
>JAJHUR010095430.1:0-10647 GCA_027495735.1 Lutjanus campechanus | reverse complement strand
TATAAAAATGATGATTGTGAGATTTTTGCTGGAATATGTGTCAAATAAGCATGTTCCTTTATGTCTGGAGGCTATGATTTGGAGACCAGGGCATCACTGTTGCGTTGGCTTGATGTGGCACTTTTTACCTTTAACAAAAAATTGCAGCTCAGTTTTGATAATATTTCCATTAACTATTCAGCCCTGCCACAATCTAAATTTAATTCAACACATTTATGCTTCCCAGAGGATCAAACATTTCCACTGTGACACTCCATCAGCCTGGCAAATAATTTTGCTGACCTTTCTGCGAGCAATGTTGGCCCAATTTTTCACTTGTTGCGTCAGCACTCAGACTGAAATGTTAATATTAAACATCTGTCACACGACATCCTGTAGCACCACCCTCAGGACAAACTTTGCAGTTTACTGATGAGGCTCTTAAAATAACATAGATATCAATACAGTGTATTTTTGTTCCCTTCAAGTGTTTAATACAATGAAATTTAATGAATATTACAGCTTCTGGGGGCCATTAGCAAGGCTTTTTTTTAAATTAGAAACAGTAAGAAACATAAAAGTAATGAGTGTGAAAAGGTCAAATAATTTCCATTTGTTTCAATCATATACTTAAGTCATGTTGTAGTTATCCATGCCACATTTTTCATAGAATAAAAACAACTAATAACCTTCAGTTCATACCTTTTTCTGCATAGGGGATCTTCACACACTTGCCATCTTTCCCCCGAAACTGCCATCCATGAAATGGACACTCGATGCAGCTCCCCACCACCCGTCCTCCCACCGCCATGTTGGCACCCAGGTGAAGGCAGTAGGCATCCACCACATAGGCCTCCCCATTTTGGCCCCGAAACACTGCCACCTGCTCACCTAGGACGAATAATTACAGTGGGGACAAACACTTCATGAATGAGTTGCCCTTTCGGAACACAATGGTGATGTTATGAAATTCAGGATGTGAAGTTACGATTAGAGAATTAAAGTATACGTCAACGAAAAAGCTTTAAACAACATAATTTCACTTAAATACTCGAAATCAATTTCTGTGCAATTGTGCTGAGTCGCTATGTTTGTGACTCATCAGAAAAAAACAGCAATTTGTTGTAAATAAGGGGATAAAGATGCAAAATATAGATTCCTTAGAAAGAGGTTCCTCCAATTTTATGGTGGAACTTGGAACATTTTCTTTTGTAATAAACGGAGAAACAGATTATAGTGCAGCCCGATATATTTGTCAGTTGCTATTATCGGCCCAACATAGGTGACCTGATATTGGCCTATGACAGCTATATTGATCTATATCGATACTGGCATATGTTGGCCGATATACACTGATATTAACTTTTATTTTTTACAGAACATAATGCAGATTTTTTTCATGGGATAGCTTTATAGGCAGCATTTTTTATTTATTTATTTTTTTCATATTGGTATCAGCATTAGCCCCAAAAATCCAGTATCAATGGAGCCCTTGATTAGAGTGTTAATACTATTAAAATTTCACTTTGCTAATGTGTATCATGGTAACAGTTAAGGCTGCAATTAAGTATTATTGTATAGCTGCAAATCCTCACATCTAAGAAGCTGGAACCAGCAAATGTGTGACATTTTTTTATTGTAAACAACAGAAACAATTCATCTATATATAATTGACAATTAATTTGATTAATTGATCAATACATCAATTAATCATTGGAGCTCTAGTGTTTAACTAATCAGTAAAACCCTTATGAGTACACTTTTGGTGTCTATTGCAGAAAATGTGACAACTACAGTGAAAACTGGTGCAGTCCATGTGCACAGGGTGTTTGGTGTGCAATGCTCTGTACCGCAGAGTCTTCAGAGAGCACATGTAGAGATCTCTGCTTACTGTAGTATCTACTGTATCTGGCTTGACTTTTAGCTGACCTGTAGATTCCTCCCAGATTAGCACTGGCTCAGTAACTGTGGTCAAGAGTAACTGCAGAGCCAGCAGTGCATCGACAGGGTATCCAAGAAAATTCTGAGAAATCCAAAATAAGGCTCGTCCAAATGAGGGGTGACACAGCACGGCACTGCTGTGCCCAGACTGAACCACAGTGCAATGTGTGAGACAGCACAGCGGAAAAGACGCTCTCTGCAGAATTTGATATATGATGTAAATGGATGACTGCAGAGAAAAGTTAGGAGCTAGACACAGCATTCATTCACAGCAGGATGCAAAAGGAAGCCAAGTTCAGATTTGGGTCAACAGAATTTGGGACGGTAAAATGTCAGGGGGTTGGAGGGAGAACGTGTGCTGAAATGGATGAGAGGGGACCAGATAGGAAATTTAAGAGAAATACAATTCTGTCAAATTGACTGCATGTTAAAGTCCAGATGAAACAGCATTTCGGGAGTATCAAGCTTCTCTATCATGATAGGAAATCATTTCATCATGAAGGGATAATTTCCAAGTGAAACATAGGAGGGGGTGGATCAATTCTGCAGGACGCTCATTTCAGTATCAAAGATCATGTAAAGCAACAATAAATTAGAGTTACACCACAGAAACGTGTTATTAGTCACCCAGCCAAATTTGAATGATTAAAAAAATCACTAAGTATATAAAATTAGGTGAATGAAAACAACCTGAAACATGGACGCTCCCTTTAGCAGCTTTAATGGACATATCTAGACATGTTTGAGCCACCAGAGCCAGAGGATGGATAGTATTTTTTTTTTCTTCTGTGGTGGGTTGTTGGAACTGAAATGAGCTGAAGTGAACTGCTGGGCTGATCTGGACTGAAGGTATGTTTGTAACTGACTGTTAGGGAGGGTTGGGGGTGGGGCTGGTGGTGCCATTCGCGTGTCGGTTCATGGAGCTTAAATGGTGTTGAGGGACCATGACTCTGTCACATCACTGAGTCATTGTTCAGATCCGCCCAAAAAATCCTGAAGGCAGAAATCCTGAACAACAGTGTAATGGTCTAACTCCACAATTCAGAACTACATAGTTATCATTTTTTTTCACAGAAAGGAATATCAGAAGGGAAACATAAAAGTATTGTACCCAATCAAACATGTTTGGTATAGTGAAACAGGATAGGCAGGCGGGACATAACAATGATTTGATTGAAACATTGAAAACCGTGCATGTTCGTGTCTTGAATCTTTGCTCTGTGTGGCTCAAAGTTGAAGATTGATTGACGGATGGATATCATGATATTACTGGTTGAAACTTAAAATAACACAAAACAAAAAAAACTAACAAAAAAACAAACAAACAAACAAAAAAAACTCACGGTCCACTCACTTTCATCAGAGAATGGAGTTCAGTATAGGGGGGACACTGGTGTGTAAATGTGTGAACGGGTAAATGAGAGGATAAATTGTTTAGTGCTTTGTAAGGTAGAAAAGCGCAATATAAAGGCAGTCCATTTCCGGTTCCACCCATATCACCTTTAGTTTAGAGCTGCAACGGTTAATTGATTATTAATAGACTATCACATTAATCAGGAACTTTTTTTTAAATAAAGAAATGTCCAAATTCTATGATTACAGCTAGTCAAATATTAATATTTTTGGTGTCTTTACCCCTCTATGACAGGAAAGTAAATATCTTTGGGTTGTGGACAAAAAAAAGAGACATTTTTGCCTTCATTTGAAAGGGACAACTAAAGATATGACAGGAGAGGGGGTAGAAAGAGAGTCAATGACACGCAGCAAAATGGGCCACAGGCAGGAGTCAAACCAGCGGCCGCTACAGAAGAGTGATAGCCTCAGCATATGGGCCGCACGCTCTTCCAACTGAGGTACAGGAGCGCCCCAAACAACCTATTTGAGGACGTGACACTGGGCTTTGGAAAACAGTTATCAACATTTTCCACCATTTTCTGGCATTTCATGGACCAAACAACTACTCAATTAATCAAGAAAATAATCAAGAGATTAATCAATAATTTAGCTGCAGCCCTATTTTAGTGACCACTCACACTGAGCTCACATCAACAGATTAATCTTCATAACAGAGCAAATTGAATCTTCTGATGAACACTGTAGGTCATGACTGGAAGCTCTAGAAAAAGCTAGTAAGTTGACCTACTAGCAGTATTTTTTTTAGTATGTTGCTGAAACAATTAGTGGATTAGTCAATAGCCAGAAAATATTTTTTTTTTAAATTAATTTTCAAATTGACAATTCTGATTGGATCTATCTGATATATTCATTCGTAATCAACTAAATAAAATTTCTCAAATGTCAAGATTTGCTGCACAAAACAAGGTGATGATCACCTCAGCTTCTGGGAACTTGTTGTGATGGACATTCATTTTAAAAATTAAATGATGAATCATTTAACAGGATAGTTGATAGACTAATAAGTGATGAAAAATAATCTGTGTGCTGAGTCCACCTGCAAGAGCGGGTGCCTCTTTTTACTTGGAAGATATCTTCTTTCAGGTGTAAAACCTTTCATATATTGTTTGTTTATTAATGGTAGGTGATGTGACAGAAACATGAAAGCACCAAACGCTCTTTGAAACCTTTTTGAACTCAAACTCAAAGAAACTCTGAAGAGATCAAATGGTCCCGCCGGATATCAACATGAGAGTAACAATTCTAAAATGTGAAACACGTATCTGTTTTAAATCACATGCCTTGATGAAAATATGCAGAAATAAATCACATATCAGCGTGTGAAATAAATTCAAACTCTGTAGAGAGCTGCTATATCAAGCTTCAAGCTATGTCATAAATATGACATATCAAACGACGTTTTAAAGCTTTAAAGTATCAGTGATGAGTTGTCATATCATTGATTATAAAGACCTGATGGAGGATAGATCAGCTGTCAGATCACCATGAACACTGATTCAAAGAGGTCAGCTAGCGCTCTTGAATCAAAATCATGATCATAAGAGACTACATAATTTACTGAGATTAATTTGAATGTTATGAGATGAGAAAGAATGTCAAATATTTTGGCTATTTAGATTATTATACTTAACGCCCTGCATGAAATGAAGCGGACAGTTCACCCAAAAATCAAAAATACATATTTCACCTCCTGTACTGCTATTTATCCATCTAAATTGCAGAATTTTGGAGATATTAGCCATAAAGATGTAACTAGGATGGCATTCAACTTGTGGAACTCAAGGAGCCAAAGAATACATTTGAAAAGCTCAACAGCAATGTCTCTTTTCAGAAATCATGACCTGCTGAGTCCTGATAGTCCACAAACCTTGTTTGTGAGGAGTTTTGTGTAGAAACATATTTTCCTTCTATCATCTGCTAACAGTATCACTCGTGGACGAGAGGATTTTGACATCACAGGATGTAAAATTTAATGCCGTCCCCCTCGGCCGAGCTGTAACCTCTCATCTATGAGTAGATGCACATCGCCCTTTGTGCTGTGATACGGTTTGGCAGGTATCTTGAGTACCGGGCCATGATTTCTGGAAAGAGACACTACTGTTGAGTTTTTCAGATGGATTTTTTGGCGCTTTGAGCACCACCATTTTAGCTAAATTATTTTCGATAAAAAACAGACATTTCTACAGCCAATATCTCTAGAACTCAATTCAATGCACACCAAAACTATCTAAATGGATGAACAGCGCTACAGGTAAGATAATAATATGTATTTTGGATTTTGGGATGAACTGTCCCTTTAATGTTTGAACGATGAGGATATTACCTAATCGACATGAACAAATGATGGACTAAGGAAGGTTAAACAGTATGTTTGTTGTACTTTTAAGTTCTCTGTATATAATAATTCACTTATTTCCTTGTAATAGTACAAGGCTAGAAAAAGAAATTTGAAGACATCACCTCAGGCTCTGTGAGATTATAATTTAACCAGGAAATCTGCAGATTTATTGATAATAAAAATAATCATTAGTTGCAGCTTTACTGCCATTGTGTAATAATGTAATTGATCTGTTACCACAACGTCCGACTCCATGACACCTTCAGATCAAACAATCAGACCTGAAACAATGAGGCTTCAGTCAAAAAGACAGCGTTACTAAGCACCCTAATCCCTAAAGTATTCTAACAGAGAGAGTAGGCTATTGTGTTTCAAATGTATATCCTGGCAACATAGCTTCACTACACTCCTACCTGAGACAGGACAAGAGAGATCAGGTGAAGTGACTAATATCTGGGTTGTAGAGAGACAGGCAGGGGCAACTGGAATGTAACAAACTGAAAATGTGCTTTCTTTGTTTAATTAAACTACATCCTCACAAGAATAATCAGAAGTGAATCA
Source organism: Lutjanus campechanus (assembly GCA_027495735.1). Classification (NCBI taxonomy): domain Eukaryota; kingdom Metazoa; phylum Chordata; class Actinopteri; order Lutjaniformes; family Lutjanidae; genus Lutjanus; species Lutjanus campechanus. The sequence continues at coordinate 4,412 of JAJHUR010095430.1, read as the reverse complement.
TTTGTACTGACAATTACACCAAAACGTAGGAAGTGACTCATAATTCATTCATATCTAAGATAATTTGTAAAATAATGCACTTACTGAGTTATACACATTTTTGGCAGTGATCCCTAAAAAGTGGTTAACATATATGGAGGCAGGATATTTTACAGTTTTACAATAAACATTATTGACCAAAATGATATCAGGGGCCTTAAACAGTAAAATTTCACCTATAATTGTAATACTTATAAATAATTATGAATAAAAACCACAAATAGAGTAAAATATATGTGTATGTTGACACTAAAACAATCTAGATGGATAAATAGCACTACAGGTCAGCTGAAAAATATATATATTTTTGATTTGGGTCCCTTTAAACCAGAATTAAGAAAATGGATCAAATATTGATGGAATACTGCCTATAAATCTAACAAATAAAAACAATCTGCATTATTTTATGCTAAAAAAAGTTATCATATGATAACAACATATATGCTGATACAGATATAGACCGACCAGATATAGCTATGATATCAGTCGACCAGTATATCAGTTAGACTCTACACACCAGAATACATATCTATCTGTATTTTAGCGCATGAACCCTCTCAGTTTCAGGCCATCTGGTGGCTGTTGGCCAACTGTTGCTCAGATTCCAAAGTCAACATGGGGAGGCAGCAATTGCTCATATCCCATGAACTTTATGTAAGCTAAACCACAGTAAAAAACACTCCCATGGTCTGGGGCAATTAAAGACATGAAAATCTGGTTTCACTAACCCCAACTGCATCTAATATCTAGTTTAAGGCTTTAAAATACAACACTACGACACTACTGCCTGCTGCAACTCAGGTAAACAGGGGAGCTGTGTTGGCATCTTCACTACCTGACTGTCCCCCTGCTTAGCAGAGACAGTGTCTCTGTCTCTCTTTGCTGATGTACCTGAACTTAATTCTTCTCCAGCTATCAAAGCGTGTGTATATGAACACATGCTTTGATGGTTGGGAAAAATACTGCCTTTTTGCAGTGCCTGACAAATACTATGTCATGTAATAGAAAAGGGTGGAAACTAACTAGTACTATACTTTCTACTCCTTACATTTAAAAAAAAAAAAGGCTTGTTACTGTAGTTTTAATACATTTGAGGGGAACTGATCTCTTTTTGGTGTGCTGCCTTCCCAACATCGACACAGATTTCAACCTAAATGGATGGGACAGAAAAGACAAGACAAAAACGTAACGTAACGTAACGTAACGTAACGTAACGTAACGTAACATAACGAGACATAACATTACAAAAAAGCTGTAACAACAATAAAAACAACATAGCGAGATGAAAAAGGTGCAACAAGTTGAAAAACAACATAAAAGATGTGACAAGATGACAAAGATGCAACAAGACATATAAATGCATTAAAAAAGACAAAACAAAACAAATAAGACATAGCAAGTCAAAAAAAAACATGTAAAAAAAGATGCAACACGATGATAAGGATGTAACAAGAACAAAAATATGTAACAAGGTGAAAAAGACGTAACCAGACAAAAAACATGTAACAAGACTGAAAATGAGTTAACAAAACGAAAAAGGCCAAACAAGTCAACAAACAACGTAACACTATATCAAAACAAGAAAAGACATAAGTCAAAAAATTACGTAAAATAGGCCTACATAACACTACAAAAGATGCAACAAGACAAAAAACAGTACAAGACACATTAAGACAAAAATGTAACAAGTCGAAAAACCACGTAAAAGATGAAAAACTAACAAAACAGTTAGACAGAAGTAATAACACTAAAAACTACATAGAAGATAAGATAAAACAGACAGAGAGGGCGATCGTCTTGAGAAAAAGTGAGGCTCAGTTAGTTTTGCACAGAAACAGCTAGTAGAAATGTAATTCAAGTGGGTACTTTTTATATTTTGAGTACATTACAGAGCCTGTGCTTTCTCACTTCTACTTGAATGAAGAACTTGAATCAGCACTTCTACTTTTATTGTCTTTATTGTGTCTGTACTTCTACTTGAGTAGAGAATGTCTGTACTTTAATTGCCACCTCTGGTTAAAGGTTTGATATTTTAACTTTGTCTATTTTCAAAATAAAAGCCAACTTATTTTAATATTGCCAATACTGATGGTCATGTTCGCCTATCTCAACACTTTAATGGGTCACACGATAGGTGATTACTTTAATTAAGTAGTGGTAATGCAACATACCTAGAACACAGACACTTTTGACCTCGCCCCTCTCTAGCAGGTGTGAGTCCAGCACTCGGTACCAGCCGTTCGGGTAGACTGGAGGCAGCTCTCCGGTTTTCCTCCTGCGGCGGACCTCGTTTGCAGCCTGGGCTCTGGAGCGACCGTCCTCAGCGATATATCCCACATCTTCGGGCGCTTTAAGCAGCTCGAGCGGACAGAATAGCAGCCTGTACAGCCAGTGCATGGCGAGGAGGGAAACTCCAGCGATGATGCAGACCAATGCCCGTGCGGGAGCCCTGAGCAGCACCGTTTCCCTCCATATCTGATACCCGCTGCCTGCTAAGTCCAGCGGGTCTCCTTGTAACACAAGCACCACACCTACTCCCAGCCCAATAACAGCAGCTACCTTCTCAGTGGACATATTCTGACTGTACACCCTGTCTCTCTGGCGTCCCTGCCTTGGAAACGAGATGCGCCACTTTGTTTAAGCCACACCCAGACCTGGCGCTATCAGACTGCACAAGTACAACTGATCTAATCAATACTCCTACTCATTCAGCCTGTCAATTTGATTAAATTCATTTAATTACAAGTTTTGAATGTGTCTCTGTATGTAGTCGATCGTATTCAAATAAATAGCTTATAACTTTTTTGCCATCACGTAGGGGAGACTAGGGATGGTTGCGACAATTTTTGCATTTGCCTCAGTTACTCAGAGACTATTTGGACTAGACCAACCAAATACAAAACTTACATCCTTACATCTGTGCTAATTACACATACCAGGTGATTACATGGGATTATTACCTTTGGGTTGTTAGCCTATATTAATCAAGTAATAACATAATGATGATGATGACAATAATAATAACAACAACAACAACAACAATAACAATAATAACAATAACAATAACAATAACAATAATAATAATCATTATTATTATTATTATTATTATAAGGAAAAATTAATCCTGTGGTTGGTGTGGTTCTGATTCTAATATTAAACTTTTGAATTTTTTTTTTTTTTTTACCAGTTCCATCCCCAATTATTATTGTTAATGATTGATTAAAAATGGGGGGGTCAAACCTTTGTCAGTCTGACATCTAAAAGAATTTGAACCATAAAAAAAAACTTAAGTAACAGATACCACAGCAGTAATGTGATTAAACCTGAATAAGTTAGCAGTACTCAAAAAACTTGAGGCACTCAGTTGCCACAAAGTTTTTGAGTTCATAAACTCAAAAGCTGGAGGATGTCAGAGTTTAATTTATATTTGCAATTAGTGTTACATGTACTATTGTATGTCTGTTAAATTAAAAATGATTGACTGAGCCAGTGATTCCCAAACTTTTTCCAGTATGCCCCCCTTTCGGAAGCCAACAAAAGTTCAAGCCCCCCACCACAAAATTTTCAATCAATTGTTAACAAGAACTGCAGAGGAGGATGAGGATGGAACTGATAAAGAAAAAGAATTCAAGAGTTAAATTTTAGCAAAATAACGGTCAGCTGGATATAAACAGCAAACTCATTTGTTTATTGCCCCTACATAGATCATATTCATTCAGCTTTGTTTCACTCTTTTTTTCTCCCCTGGTCTTTCGCACCCCCCTTGCAGTGGCTCTGTGCATCCCCCAGTATGGGAACCACTGGACTAAACCAACTTAAATATTTTCAGTAAATGCAACTTTCATTCACCCCAAAAACCTGTCATTTCACATTCAACAAAAGGTCAAATTAATCAGAAATTATGAGTTTAATGAGCATAAAAGAAAGAAAATCCCACTGGTACTACATATCTTTAAGTTAGTACTACTTCTAAACAAATTTTAAGTTAAAAAGATTGGAGCATTTGGTGTTTATGGTGCATTTGAGATAAAAGGGGGTTATTTTTACAGTGATGCTGTAGTGTATTCCTGATGGTGATGTAGATGTGGATGTGATGAAGAAATCTCCGCTGACACTGACTTGCAGTTATAATAAAGATTTATTACAAGAGTCAAGACAGCATCATGACGAGCTCCATGGTTAGCTCGGAGAGGACGGCCAATATCACTCTAACCTAGAACTTCTCTGCACGCTCTTTTAAAGGCGGGTTGCCTGACATTTTTGGAACACACCTGGTTGCAAATATCTTGGCTGACAACCTATGACTGGACAAATGCCCCTCTCTGGCCGGGGTCACTGACCATTCTGGTGACCATAAATAACACTCCAAAAAA
>JAJHUR010095429.1:1271-27808 GCA_027495735.1 Lutjanus campechanus | reverse complement strand
ATTTACCAGCCATTCCCCAGTGAGTTTTCTTTCCAAACAACACTAAAAGTTTACTGGAAATTTTTAGTTATTTGATAAGATGTATTAAGCTAGCCATAATTATTTTTTAATAAAAGTTTATGCAGTTTAAATATGCAGTAAAGTATATGCTGTCAGTAATTTCAACCTGTTAAGCAGCATGGATTATAGTATGATTTGGATGTGAGAAAACAGCAGAATATGCAAAATATGTATGTGTAGCAGCGGTTATTACTTGTATGATATTACTCAATGACTGAGGCTCTTGTTTTTGTTCTTACCTGCAGGAGAAAGCTCAAAGCTGACATATCCGCAGCCTTTCCTTCACTGTCTGCTGATGAGCTGTCGGAGCTGGTCCCCAACAAAGAGGAATTAAATGTAGTGAAGATTTATGCACATAAGGGTGATGCAGTGACGCTTTATGTTCTTCACAAAAACCCACTGTTCTTTGAACTGGACAAACGACTTTATCCTACAGGTAAAACACCTGCTTTAAAGTTACATTGAGATGATTCAATGGATACAATACTGTAAGCTTCTTTATGTAAATAATTTTAGCTGTATTTTGTCATATGTTTCAGTGTATGTGCTTTGGCGTTACCCTGCTTTCCTGCCAACATTCAGGACATGGCCTCCTGTGCTTCAGAAGTTGATCGGAGGGGCAGGTAAGCTTCTTTTTTTAAGCTGAAGACCTGGACAAATGTTTAGTACTGTACCTGTAGATATTATTGAGATATATTATTATTAGTAGTAGTAATAAATACTTTGTGTCTGGCAAAGATCTCATGCTCCCGGGTGTGGTGTTGCCTTCAACTGGTCTCCCAGATGTGAAACAGGGCAACTGCTGTGCTGTTACAGTAGTGAACAATAGGTAAGTTTTGATAAGAGATTTGGAAAGACTTCTGATATGTTCCTCACAGATTTAAAGCTATAATATGTAATATTTCTGCATGAAAAGGTCTAAAAGTGCCAGATGTGTTATCTATATATGGAAGAGTTGTGTACTTGCATTGTCCTAATTTTTTACAACAATGTAAAACCCAGAGAAGTCAGTCATTTATTCAAGGCAATGGTGTGTTTTCTGCTAGCCGTTGCTAGCTAGTTGTTAGTTGCTATAACAGCATGCTTCCAGGAAACCACAGGATATGTCAGATATGTCATAGAGTGAGGAAGAAAGTCGGCAAACATGACTACAGTATATGTGAAATAAAACTGTAATATTACCTCGTCTATGAAGATGATTTCTGCTCGAGTCATCAGCTATGGTGGTTGTTTAAAAGTGAAGATAACAGCTCCCATGATTCCACACCATTTCACTTAATCAAATTGTGTCTTTTGTTGTTGCGAGAGACCCTCGGCAGCAGAATGTACCTATTGTGCATTCAAGTGTGACACTGTTCCTCTGTTTGATCGCAGAGCTCCTGTTGCAGTTGGCACTGCTGCAGTGTCCAGTGCAGAGATGCACAGTTCAGGTATGAAAGGGAGAGGAGTGTGTGTTCTCCACACGTACATGGATAATCTCTGGTGAGTAGCTCACTCCTTTATGTAGATCCTGCATTTTTGTGAATGAATGTTTTTGTTTTAAAAGATAGCTCAGTATTTTCTGGCCAAGGGTCAAATGAGAAGATCAATAGAGATCTTATATGTGGGACTATTTCTCGGCCGGCCGCAGGGATTTCTTAGAGCCTCCACTGTCACTGTCACTGTCAACTTCAGAGTAACAAGACTCTGGAAAGTCGCCTGGCTAAGAAATAGTCCCACACATAATATGTATATCATAATATATAATATCAGGTTGAAAGTTGACAGCAGCAATAAGTTGGTGATGATAATATGGTCAACATCTTCACATAAAATTGACAACTTGGAAACACTGTCCATCAACTATGACTGCATTTATGTAAGAAGCACTGAGTCCTACTCCCCTCATCCTACCAGAGCCTCAGCCTCAGAGTACAGGCAGCCCATCAAGTGCAACATCTTGATCTGTTGTAGTAGAACAGGTCTCTGTAAGATGTGGGCACAACAGTCTCTTTGTTATAGGTGATGTGTTAATTAAATGAAAAAATGGCCTGTATCGGTAAAAAGCTGAATGTGAATCCTGTATAAAACAGATGCAGCACTATTGTATCAGTACATCTCATTAGGGCGCACGTATGTTTCATTTTTAGCATCAGTGAACTGCTACTGTAACTTTCCTCTGTTCTCTCTGCCTCTGCTTGCACCACTCATGCTGGATGCCTTCTGCCTCGCTCGTACAACCAAGCGCTCCCCCCTCCCGTGTTTCCTCTGCATTTCCTCAAATTAGACAGTGAAAGAACTGATGCCGCATCACATCGCACCACCAACTTTCATAACGTGCAAGCGTGGAATAAGTTTGTGTTTTATAAGAAAGACGAGAAACACTGCTGCAAATCATTTATGTAAAATTTATCAGACAGCAGAGCCACAAGTCTGACCCAATGAGACGTCATGTCACTGGGAGAGAAGGTAACACGTAGCATCATGGTTCCTCCATACTCCCACTTCCTCTACAAATTCAGTCAGAGCCACAGCTCTCTTCATATGAAAAAGGAGCATATCATCTTAATGAAAAAATACATTTTAACTGACTCTCTGTCTCTCCCATTACTGGATTTAGTAAAACTATCAGGAATTCTTCTTGCAACTAATAGTTCTCTACAAATACAGCATTAACAGAATCAAAATGTAAAGATTTACAAGTTGCATCATCTTGTTTAGCATCATATTGTATTGTATCGTGACAGGGCAGAATTGTATTGCACCAAATCGTTAGCTATTCAAAAATTTCTGAGATGTATTGTATCGTTGAACATGCATTGAGATTCTTATCGAATCGGTTGATACCCCACCCTGTGAGATTTCGGTCACAAGCCCTTCCTCAGACATGAAACAAATTCATAGACACACCTTACAAGTACCTGTCCAAGGGGTCACCTGACAAGTCATATGATTACAAATGGTGAACCAAAGAAATACATAAAATGGTGAAAATTGTAACTACAATAAATATAATGGACCCTGTATGTATATTGCATATGTACCATATATTCTAAATCTGCACAGCATATTAGAAGAACAGGTGGTATCAGTCTTCTCATCTATTTTCAGCAGGAAAGTGAATGAGCATATTCCTCATTTTATTGTAGAACCTTTAATGTTGAGATCATACACTTCCTGGCCAAAAAACAAGTCATCACCTGGATTTAACTAAACAAATAGGTAAGAGCCTTCCATTGGATAATTACTGCAGTGATTAATATGTCTCAGCTGGCAACAAGTTATTTAACCCTAACTGATGCAGTGAGTAGCTTCTCATTTCTTAAACCACCATGTCAGAAGACATATCCTGTGGTCATGGAAAAGATATTACTCTGTTTCAGAAGGGTCATATTATTGGCCTGCATCAAACAGAAAACAACTAAGGAGATTGATGAAACTACTAAAGCTGGGTTAAGAAGTGCCCTGCACATTATTAAAACCTGGAAGGATAGTGGTCATGTCGAGGTTCAGCAACATTACGTGTCCAAATGATCAATGACTTTTTTCTCCCCTGATGGCACTCCAAGATGAATTCTAATTGTGAAAGAGTGGTTCAGGCAGCATGAGACATCATCTTCACACTTGGATTGGCCACCACAGAGTCCAGACCTTAAAACCCCTTTGAGAATCTTTGGGATGTGCTGGAGAAGATTTTACACAGTGGTCCAACTCTCCCATCACCATATAAGAAAATGAAAAATGAATGCAACAGAATTGACAGAAATAACCAACAGACGAGTAAACCTTCAATGCACATATGTTTTTATATACTTTTAAGGGCTTTTGGAGACAAGTCAGGTCCCCCATCTTTACCGGATGCAGAGAGCGAAGGACAAGACATGAATGAAGACGACGACTGTGAAGTCAAAGAGGAAGAGGTTGACAAGTGTGCGGAGGAAGAGCAGAGTCCCAGTGAAACAATGACAGATCAAGCCTGTTCTGTTATTGAGGAGCTGAGTCTGGCTGAACTGGAGGACGAGAAGGGGGAAAAGGGCAATGAGGAAGCAGAAGCGGATGGGAACCAGGATGACCAGAAAATGCCACAAGGTACCAGATTTAGTCACATTTCATGTTGGATTCATTAAAATGTAATTTAAAAGGAATTTATTTCTGTTTGTTATAGTGGCATCGAAGTACTTACCACCACAGTTGCACTGAATCAGCTTTTGACAAGACTCAGCCTCATAAATACTGTTATCTTAGATCCAAATCTAATTGAGACAATCAGTGCTAAATGGTTGCAGGGCAAGCTTGAAAGCTTGCTGGGTTATTTTTGTGGCCACATGATTGTGTTTTCTTGATACAGCTGGATGATAATATTTCCTGGTGTGGCAAAATAGAAGCATGTTCAATTAGAAAAGGATGTGACCCGGGTCTTATCCTGATTTCACAGAGATAATGGACGCACTGCTGCTGCAGTGTTTTCTCCATGCTCTCAAGTGCAAGGTAAAGAAGTCAGAGCTCCCTCTGCTGACCAGTACATTTCTCCGCAACCACATGGTCTCCTGCTGGTAAGATGAAGTTGATCTTTTAAGAGGTGCTGAGAGGTGATTCAGTTTTGTCCTGAAAATATCTTTTTGTGGTATTTAATTTTTTTTCAGCCCAAGTGGAAAGCAACTTGATATCAAGAAATCCAGCTACAAAAAGGTACATGTGATGTCCAGATATTTTCACATATAAATACTTATTTTGTAACTCCATTAGTAAACATTTACTCAATGTTTTTATCCAACAGCTGTCCAAGTTTCTTCAGGCCATGCAGCAGCAGCGCAACCTTGTGCGAGTCAAAGAACTGACCAAGGGTGTGGAAAGCATTGTGGAGGTGGACTGGAAAAATCGAGAGTGAGCCAGGCCCTGTTTGAACTTAAAGAATGTAAAAGAATTCTTGTTAAGTTTCAAACTCACTGCACGCCCACAGTCAGAATGACTAGCCTTGTGCTTCTTCCTTTTTATTACATTAACATGTCATAGACTGCGTGCCTTCAACGTTCCCGAGGAGACAGATGTTGAAGCGGCTCCAGTGCAGGATGGAGGAGAAGGACAAACGACGTACCATGCCCCTGAGATCACAACTCTCTACTCTGTGTCAGCTCGACTGGAGCCTCTCTTCCTGGAAGCAAACAAGAGGTGTGTGTGCGTGCTTGTGTGTTTTCCTAACACAGACTCTTGATGCATGGTTTAGACATAGAAGGGAGAGTTGAAGTGTGTGTCTCAGCAAGCAGCCACAAGTTTCCTGTTTACTTGAACATGGCACTGAGTCCCTACCAGATCCAAATACTCGAACTCTAACCTCCCTGTGAGGGGATAGGACAATATTCACATTATCACTTAATCTTAGGATGTGCCTGAAATCACTGCCTTGACCCCTCCACCCCCCACTCCCCTATGTAATAGACGCTCTCTGTGAAGATGAGTACTACTAAATTAGTAAATTGATATCTCATGAATCATCATCATTTTGACAGCTGCAATGTTTTTTGTATCTATCAAATGTAATGTGTTGCATTGTGGGATGCCATCAATGTCATTATACAATAGACAGCAAAATACAAAATATAAGTATCAATATGAACCGAATCCACCTTAATTTGTGATATATGCCTGTGACATTTGTTGATAATTATAGTATGTGCCAAAAAAGGCAAGTGAGCATATCACAGCCTGAATTGTATTACTTTCTCCAATGATGATCTTAGTAGAGATGAGTTTTCTTTATTAATTTTACAAGTTGTTGTAAGACATAAGACCTACATTAAGCACCTACATTAGACCTGAATTTGACGTCCATTATGGGAAAGCTTTTGGGATGCATTCATTCCTCACAAAACATTCCAAAAAAAATCAGAAATAATAAGAAACAAAACTTTTTGTCCTACAGCATCAGATTTTTCTGTGCCATTCGTTTTGGCTGGGCTGCATTAGCGGGGCTAGCTCTATAAATGTTCTTCTGATCCCTGCACGTAAATGCAGCACAGAGGTGGCATCTTTTAAGCAGATTGCTGATTTAAGAGTTGCGCAAAGGAGTTTCGCACAGGTGCATTAGAGATTCACAATTTTGCAAGTAAATTCTATAAGCTGAGTATATGTTTCCTTTTGTTTAAAGGAGCAATTTGTAGTGTTAAAAAAGGAATATAGCAGTCCAAATAGCAAGTGCAAGATTGCAGTTTGACACTGACAAGCAACGATGAGTCTTCCACTGTAAGTTGATCAGCTGTTTATAACTGTGAGTTGTCTGCCAGTGTAAAGATGAGCCTGTTATCCTGAAAAGTAAGCCTGCTGCTTTGAAAATACACAGTCTGCAGTTAAAGTTAAATGACTGCCTGCCAGACACCATTAACATATTGCTTAATTTAACAGTTATAAACATGTAGTCCCTCTAAAAGATTATTTATGATTTTTTACAACTGATAAACATAAATATTCTCATGGTGAATATTCTGCATTTTTTTTAAAATCCGAATAAACATGAAACAGGCAAATGAAAACAGTTATTCTGGACTAGAATGGAGATTTCAGCATTATTGTAGGAGCCGGTATTTTCGACTTAGCATGTTTCATTAGTATCTGATGACATATCATTCATATGAGTTAGTACAGTAAGAATATGACAGATTTTCTGTTAAACACAGTTATTCCAATAGAGTCGCGTGTCTTTCTATGTGTTAAGAAGGGTGTGAGAAAATTGTGAAACCAATTAAAGTGTTCGCACATTTGCAAGACAGGACCTCTGCTGTGCTAAACTCGCTTTGTTGTAGATCAAATAGATTCCAGTTTCATTAAGTGCGTCTTGGCAATCGAGAAAAAAAATCTTTGGGCTGTTTTTAATTGAGTATATGTCACGAAGGATTAGCACATTATCACGTTCTGTTTTATTCATGTTTTACACAATGTGAGACATTTTTTTTAAATCAGAGGCTGTAAAAACAGCACCAATATGTTACTAAGAATATAAACAATCGATCTTATTCTGTGTTAGTGTGATGGTTAGCTTGCATGTTACCATGACCCTGAAATTGAACTTGCACTGAACTAAAACTTGTGCTTTTCCCATGATGACAAGTCAAAATGAGTTGTATGAAGAAACACTTAAAACGCTATATAAATGTCAAAATCAATCTAAAGGTAATTTTTTTTAATGGTCATTCCAACAAAGACTCATAAAATTACCCTCTTTTGTCCACTGCCTTCTGTTATTACTTTACAAATGTCTAATTCAATCAACAATGGTCTGCTGCCACTCCTGTTTTCTTACCAAAACCATTAGTCTCCACTAACTTCAGCAGCACATGACCCTGGATACCCCCTCAACTCATTAGTCACTGTACTCCCATCTGGTTGTTGGTACAGAGCACTTGTATGGAGAAAGGCACATTCCAGCTGCAATTTTGCGCCCCTGGTGCTTAATTCAATAGTTCCCTAATCACAATAACACACTATGTGTTCTTGTTCTGGGGGCACGTTCAAATTCACACTGGAAATGTCCCTCTTGGGGATAATTACATTGATGTATCTCTTCAAAGCTGCTTTAATAAACACAGCTGTACAGATAGGTTCCTATTATGTGCTTCCTATCTTACCCTTTAACATTGTCAGACCTTTGAAGCCCCCCACCGCTCAAAAAAAACAAGCAGGATACATCTTGTGTCCAATAGTTAAAGGAGAAAGAAGAAGAAGAAGTTGAAATATTTGCTTTACTTGACATAAACACTACAGCCGTGGTGTCCCCTTTTCACATTTCTATTCCGGACTGGAATAACAGTTTTGTATGTCTGTTTCACATTAATCAGAGTTCAAATTCATGCTGAATTTTCACCAGTTGACTAAGCATCTGTTTATGAGTCATAAGAAATCATGAGATAAACTTCCCACACCGGGGAAATTCACATGAATAATCTTGTAGAAGTCGTAGAGGTTTATAACCGGTAAATTGAGCAAAGTGTTACTGCAGTTTGTCAGCCAGTGAGACAGGCAGCCACCAAACAGAGTGTGTTAGCAGTGGGCTTTTGTTTTCAGGATGACCTGCTTAACTTTACATTGACAGACAGTAAGGCAGTTGTCAACAGCTGAGCAACTGTCGTCGTCGCATCCTGCACTGCTGAGCTGCAGCCTGCCTGTCTCTGCTGTGTCTGGGAAAGAGGGGCCGGGGGGAACAACTCGCTTCAACCATAAGACTGTATATTAAACAGGATTTTTTAATTAGGGGAAAGGACTGGGTATAAGTTTAACAAATGTTCAGGTAATTTAAGTATTTGTGGGGGAAAAAACACATCAGACATGTATTTTTATAAAACATTTCTGGAAGCGACCCTTACTGCTTGATTCCACTGGGCACAGCTACATCGAGTTACAGTAGGGCTGCGCCACAGCCACCAGGGCTGACTGCGGCCATTTTGTAAAGTGTTTGTGCTTCCTCCAGACATGCTGCAGTGCATCCAGAAGCAGCTCTGCTCCGCTTCAGATACACACCAAGTCTGTTTTTGATGGATACCACATCAACCTGCAGAGACCAGATTGAGCAGAGAGGAAGCCAGAAAGAAACTGCAGAGAGAATCCGGTCAACTTTCATAGTCAAACAGCCTGTACAGAACCGTGATCAGAAAAACAGAAACAAAAGAAACTATTTAACTACCTGCTTACCCATGGTAAGAGTGCAAAAAGCAAGGAAAAATGACCAAATCAACTAAATCTGAACAAGTCAGCAGCATCATCAGGCAGGCTGCTGGTGGGCATGAAGCCATGTAGAGGTGAGATGTGCCCAGTAGTATTAAGCAGTTAAAAAGCTATGTTAATGTTTTGGGCTGTTTTATACTATATTTTCTTTTTTAGTTTTGTGTATTTTATATATCCATCGGGGGACAGGCTTGCTTTAGCTATGAATGCTGTGGTTTGTAGTCGTGAGACATGACATAGACTTACAAAAAATAAATTGGTGGGTCTTTAATCCTTTTTATTATTCTGTAGCTTCCCAGTAGTGTCCTTTATATCATTAAAATGCCGTTTTCCCATGCTTTTCTAAAAAACAGTTTCCCATGTGTCCTGACATAAATTTTTACATGACGTTGCCACATATAACAAACGGCATATGTTTAGGGAGGAACAGGAAGTTCATCTGCACTGCAACCAAGGTCATTGGTGTTTGTTAACAGCTGTGTGGGGGTTTCCACTTGAAAAACTCGGAAAAGACCGCAGATGAAGTCACGCTTTAATACAAATGTATGTTTTTGCTAAATTCTCTTTATTTTTGTCTGTATTTTTGAATTGTTATTAAATTAAGTAGCATTACAAACTCTCAAAGCTTATGATACCTTGATACATTCCTGTATATATGCACATTTATTCTTGTACTCTGGTGCCCGCAGGAAAGGAACAATACTGCAACCTGGTGAAGTGAGACATATTGTCACAGAGTATGTGAAGAAGAATGAACTGGTGGATGAAAATAACAAGAAGTAAGTAGATGCTGCCAAATTAGTGTGTTTGAACTGTTCATAACCACAGATACCAGAACACATCACTGTTACTGTCACTACCACCAGAGTATACTCATTTGTTTGTTGTTGTTTTTTGTTTAAGCTTGTTTAGCTCACTGGGTAATCTGCCAAGAGACCAAAGGATTTCTATTTCACAATCAAACTCTGTGCTTGTCAGCTGATGTGGAATATCCTCTGTAATCGAACAACACTGAAGGCACAGAGCTCAGTTGATAGAACCACCAGTTTTTGCATAAGGGAGTGCAGTTATAAAAGAGCAGCCTCAAAGGCCACTGAACCAACACGGAGCTGACCTCAGGCCATGTGATGATGTTATAACTGGCCAAAATGATTAAATGCGACTGAAGAGGCATCTCATGTTTCTTTTTAGGAAATTTGGCCATCATCTGATGTTAAACAAATAGACATTGAGTAATGGGAGAAATTAAATGAAATCTGCCATAGAACTGGCATGGCTTAACAAGACAGCATGATCCGTGTTGGGTACTGTCCATCCACTGTATGATGTGCTTTATTCACTGCTTTTTTTCCCATCTTATCAGCTATGTGACCATAAACCCTACTCTGTGTGACTGCCTGCTGGAGAAATCAGAGTACCAGGAGATCGAGTCTCTCAAATGGGATGACCTCTTTAGCAGGTAAAGACTTTTGTTTTCTTTTATCTTGCTTTTAAAGGACAGTGTAGAATATAAAACATAAAAGTTTTGTACCCACTCGTGTGTAGAGTCTACTCGCACCAGATTGGCAAAATTTTATTTGTACTCGTTAAAGGGACAGTTCACCCCAAAATCAAAAATACATATTTTTCCCTTCGCCTGTAGTGTTCCATGTAGTATCCATCTTGATAGTTTTGGTGTGAGTCGCAGAGTTTTGGAGATATTGACCATAGAGATGTTTGTCTTCTCAAATATAATGGGACTAAATGGCACTCAGCTTGTGGTGCTCAAAGCACCAAAAACATACGAAATTCAGTAACAGTATCTCTTTCCATGAATCAAGACCTGGTTACTCAAGTTAATCCACAGACCTTGTTGTTAGCTGTTTCATGTAGGAACTACTTTCTGTCTACTAGAAATAAAGTAGTTCCTACATGAAACTGCTATCAACAAAATCTGTGGATTATCTATGTCCGATATCTCCAAAACTGGGCAACTCAAACTAAAACTGTTAAGATGGATAAATAGCACTACAGGTAAAAGAAAAAATATGTATTTTTGATTATGGGATGAAGTGTCCTTTTAAGCATACTACAGTGGGAGAACATACAGTACATATTGTACATACAGACTGTGGAATTTTGTCGATTCCCATTTGATTATGAAAAAATGAATGAATATAATCATTAGTTGCAGCATTAGGGTTGTGCCAAATGTTAACACTTTATTTTTAAATTTTAGATTTAACCAGAAATATAGAACACACATGAACTTTCACAAACATGGCTCCAAATCCACCCCCTGTCTGTCCCACCCATATACAGTGCCTCTAAAAAGTATTCACCCTCCTGAATGTTTCCCCCTCTTATTGCTTTTATTAAATGGAATGATGGTAAATATAATCTGGCTTTTTTTGACAAAAAAGTTACAAAAAACCTCTTTAACAGATTTCTACAAGGAAATGTCAATTAATTAAAAATATATAATGTAAAGTAAGTGACTGAGTGCAGTCAATGTGATTGTAGTATAAAGTCACCTGTGTCTGGAAGGTCCAGTCGCTGGTTCATCAGTATTCCTGGCTACAATTACACCATAAAGACAAAATATCACGGGTTACAAAAAAATTCCAAGTCACTGAACATCCCCTGTAGTTCTGTTAAATCTATTATTAAAAAATGGAAGGAATATGGCACATGTGTAAATGTGCCTAGAGCAGGCCGTCCTCATAAACTGAGTGACCGTGCAAGAAGGAGACTAGTGAGGGAGACACCAAGACACCTATGACACTCTGAAGGAGTTAAAGCTTCAGCAGCTGAGATGGGAGAAACTCTGCAGACAACAACTGTTGCCCAAGTTCTTCACCAGTCAAAGCTTTATGGGAGAGTGACAAAGAAAAAGCCACTGCTGAAGAAAGCTCATTAAATCTTGACCAGAGTTCATCCAAAGGTGTGTGGGAGACTTCATGGTCAAGTGGAAGAAGGCTTTTTGGCCATCAGACTAGACGCTATGTGTGGCAGACACCAAACACTGCACATCACCACAAACACACCATTCACACTGTGAAGTCTGGTGGTTTCAGAATCATGCTGTGGGGATGCTTCTCGGCAGCGGGCCCTGGAAGACTTGTAAAGTTAGAGGGTAAAATGAATGCAGCAAATTATGGGGAAATCCTGGAGGACAATGTGATTCAGTCTGCAAGAGAACTACGATCGGGGAGAAGATTTATTTTCCTGCAAAACAATGACCCGAAGCACACAGCGAAAGCTACACAGGTTTAAAGACAACAAGGTGAATGTACTAGAGTGGCCGAGTCAAATCCCAGACCTAATCCAAGAGGGATTTGTGGCAGGACTTGAAAAGGGCTGTTCACGTCCGATCCCTGTGCAACCTGACAGAGCTTGAGCAATTTTGCAAAGAAGAATAGACTAAAATTGCAGTGTCCAGATGTGAAGCCTGATTGAGGCCTATCCACACAGACTCAGTGCTGTGATTGTGGCCAAAGGTGCATCTGCTAAATACTGACTTGAAGTGGGTGAATATTTATTCACTTATTCTACATGTTTCATATATTTTATTTAATTGACAGTACTTTGTAGAAATCCGTTTTTCACTTTGTCATTAAAGAGTTTTTATTATATTTTTTTGTTGAAAAATCAAAATTATATTGACCATGAGTCTATTTAATAATAGCAATAAGAGGGCAAAACATCCAAGGGGGTGACTACTTTTTATCAGCACTGTTGAGGACCTTACTCAACATTAAAATTGAGAAAGAAATGAATGTTAAATAATATATAAGCAAATGCAACATAAAATAAGAGACAATGTAAACAATCCTTGCTTATTCAGATGTCTAATTGTGCATCAATTCTTGTAATATTTTGATATCAAATCTGATATAGACATTGGCAAGATCCCCATAGAGGCTGCCAGTCTTCAGAAAGGTGGTGTATTTATTTCTGAGAGTGTATGTAATCTTCTCAAGTGAAATGTCACTATTCATTTCCAAAAACCATCCAGCTATGAGGAGATGAGAAGCAGACTTCCATGTCCGTGCTCTGCACTTCCTGGCAGTTCATAAAGCTCTGCTGAGGTTTTTAAATTAAGCTAGGAATCTCTGTCGTCAAATTGTATGATCGCCCTAAAAATCCTCAAACAGAGCTCTTAAATAAAATGATCCATCAGATTAAATACTTGAGTCTTCTTTATTAAATCATCCTTCTTTATTGAATATAACTCGATCAGTTTGGTCAACCTAAATGTGATTTATGGTGCTGTTAGACTGCTGCTACACTGCCCTGTTAATACAAGTGTGTACCTCCCTTTGTGTGCAGCAAGTTAAGTTTATTTTTTTTGACCGCAAGGAAAATTATACATGCAGTATATTGTTTTGTCAATGCTCATGTTCAGGTTTAAAGGTTAAAAAATGTAAACTGAAATGTATGAGATTTAGTTTGGTTTGCCTGTCTGTCTGTCTTCAAAAAGAGCTTAAGGAGGCAGTTACTATTAAAATATGTGGAAGCTTGCATACCCTAAACGGCTGGTGACTTCTAAATAAGTTACTCTAGTCTGAAATCCATACTCTTATTTTTCACTTGCCATGTGTCTGCATTTATTGTATCTTACCTATTTAACCAGTTTTTAATCCTGATACAAAAATGCTCTGGGATCATGATGTAGTTTCTTAAATCCAGGTTAGTTTAGTTTTTTATCTTCTTTGGTTAGCAGCACTTTTTAAAATCTAGACAATATGTAAATATGAACATATATTTAAATATTATTTGTTTAGTGTCTGGGCCCCTGTTATTCAAGCTCTACGTAGGTTATCAGAGTGTTAAATTTCACATGTTTCAGTATGTCTTATATGCTATATCTTAAATTGTTTTGTGAAGAAACTGAACTGAACATTAAGGAAAAAGGAAATTTTCAAAATAAAATTGACAAGGATAAGTGTATACTACAGTAAATGTGTTGTTTTTGAGAGGCTAAATACAACAAATATGGACTGAAGCAGAGTTTTTTCATTGGATAAAAACATGTGAGTCTTCTCAATTATTGCATCAATCTTTCTTGAATAAATTTTGGACTTTACAACGCTCTGGATCACACAAGTTGGAAGCAATCCTTTGCGGTCACCACTGGAATCTAATTCAACAAACAGTAAAAGGCTAATAATGCTAGTGAAGTCTAATCTTTAACTGTAGACCTGCCAGATTAACAAGAATGAACAGACATGCCAAAAAAAACAAAATAGAAGCAACATCTATTGCTACAACATGAATCAGCATGTGTGTATGCTGCAATGTGGGCAGGTGGACGCAGTCGGTACCATCACTGGAGGGTGGCCGCCGGAGAAGATAATCATCCTAATGCAAACCCGTAATCCAAATCTGATCCGTAAACAACAATAACGCTCCCACACTGAAGTCTCATACAACATCTGGTTTGTAACTGCTGCTATAAAAACAACATACACTATTAAAGAACCAAAGATCACTATGTTTTCAGTTGATTATGCCTCAAGTTAAATCCATTTTGTCCTGTGTTGAAGCCGAGTGACTAATGGAAAACGTTGTTTGTGGAACAATCACAGCGGGTTTTGGAGGTTCTAGATGGAACAAAGCAAAGACCTCCCTCTTATCCTTGCATGGCTTTTTCCACCCCTGGTACTTATTAAGAATTAGCGCTGTCATCTATTTGTATAATTTTTGAAAAGTATTATGCTGCAACATAAACCCGCTCTTTTGTCATTTTTCTTCATGTTTCTAAGCCTTCTCCACACGTACGTACAAATAGAGTCTATATATAAAAAATCCACTCGAAATGTGAAATACTCGACACAGAAGGATGTGCTTGAGAGGACACATAACTCTGCAATATTTAGTGGAATTTGAAAGTCTGAGTCTTAAATCATTTTCCACACAGTCTATATTTTGTAAATCACTTTTTTTTTTTACATCGCTTCTCATATCCCTGGGAGTACAAGTACCCCAGTTTGAGAATAGGGAGTGTAGATTAAATATTGCCATGTTACTTTCACAGGACAATGGGACGAATGCAGGAGTGCTATCAAGTTGTATTCCCTGGACAGGCACCCATCACGAAGAAGGGCCGCATTGAGCCCATAGACATCTCTGTGGCTTCTCGAGGCTCAAATAAGAAGGTGACAAGTTTTGCTACGATCCCTTAAATTACAGACCAATATATATACAGCTGAAACCATAAGTTTACATACACTGTATAAAAAGACACATAACCTTTTTTTTCTCACTCACCTTAAATCAGACTAAACCTTTCCTGTTTTAGGTCAGTTAGGATTACCAAAATTATTTCTATTTGCCAAATGCCAGAATAATGAGAGAGAGAATTTTCTAGAGAATTTTTTATTACTCTCTTCTAAGTCACAAGTTTACATACATTTCCTTAGTATTTGGTAGCATTGCCTTTAAACTGCATGACTTGGGTCAAACGTTTTGAGCATCCTTCCACAAGCTTCTCACAATAGTTTGCTGGAATTTTGGCCCATTCCTCCTGACAGAATTGGTGTAACTGAGTCAGGCTTCTCAGGTCTGCCCACAATTTTTCTATGGGATTTAGATCAGGGCTTTGTGATGGCCACTCCAAAACATTGACTTTGTTGTCCTTAAGCCACTTTGTGAATAATTTGGCTGTACACTTAGGGTCATTGTCCATTTGGAAGACCCATTTGCGCCCAAGCTTTAACTTCCTGGCTGATGTCTTGAGATGTTGCTTCAATATTTCCACATAATGTTCTTTCCTCATGATGCCATCTATTTTGTGAAGTGCACCAGTCCCTCCTGCAGCAAAACACCCCCACAACATGATGCTGCCACCCCCGTACTTCACAGTTGGGATGGTGTTCTCAGGCTTGCAAGCCCCTTAAAATACATCTGCAGGTGTGCCTCCAATTAACTCAAATGCTGTCAATTAACCAATCAAAAGCTTCCAAAGCCATGACATCATCATCTGGGCTTTCCCAAATTGTTTAAAGGGGTACTAATCTTAGTGTATGTAAACTTGTGACAATTCTGAAAGTAATAAAAAAAAATTCTCTAGAAAATTCTCTCTCTCATTATTCTGGCATTTAGCAAATAGAAATAATTTTGGTAATCCTAACTGACCTAAAACAGGAAAAGTTTAGTCTGATTTAAGGTCAAACAGTGAGGAAAAAAAGTTATGTGTCTTTTTATACAGTGTATGTAAACTTATGGTTTCAACTGTATATGATGCAGATGTGTGTTCGTGGTAACTTAAACTATCAGCCTGGCTGATTCACTGACCTTGCTCTTATTGTTTCCACATGTTACCTGTAGGTGACTCTAATAAAGAGCCTTGAAGTGTACGGTTTGGATCCTGCAGCCGTTGCTACTGCTTTGCAGCACAGAGTCCAGGCCAGCTCCGTCTTACAGCCCATCCCTGGCTCCAAAGACAAAGTCCTGGTCCAGATCCAAGGCAACCAGATCTATCAAGTTGGCACTTTGCTGCTAGGTATGGAACTTAAAGGGTAACTTTGCTACTTTTTAACCCTACTTTTCCATGTTTTTGTGTCCAAGTGACTGATGGGGACAACAGTTTTTGACAGTGGTTCAGTATGCAGCGAGAACGCTGCAGCTGGCGAAACAGGCTGCAGTGTAATCCATGTGGGCAACTGCACAGTGTCAAAGTACGTCCACTAAAAGAGCAGGACAAGACAGGCTCAGACTCAAGCTCACACTAATCTAAGTGTGTGACAACATTATGGAATGAATCCTTACAAAAAATAGACCTGTTGGTAAAGAGTAAGAAATGTTTTTATTAAAAAACCATAAACAGCTGTTTTATTGCTCTCACCTCTGTAATTTTACCATCGTAAAACACACACATTCCAACTCCACTGCCCAAATAATCACCAACTCTAGTTGATTGGGCGGAATAAACACCTAATTCACTGCTTTAAATGTGGAAATATTCTGGCAGGGCATGCCGTTTTTCTCTGCTGCTTCTCTAATGTCTGGCCTCCCAATTTTTTCAAGTTACATGCTGAATTAAGCGTTTATTTCAATCAAACCACAGTTGCCGTTTGTTGGAGCGGTGGAAAGATGAGCCAAAATGTTCTTGGTGATTGTTATTTTGTTTCTGCGGAGTTTTGAATAAAGACGAGAAGGATAAAATGACTGTTTCAGTAATGACTCAGTTTGCTGAGTTTGGGGAGAGCAATGAAACAGCTGTTTCTGGTGAAACAAAACTTGTATAAGTCTTTTTTTTTTTTTTTTAAAGGCTATATCTGTAGCAATCGTTTCCATAATGTTAGACACTTCAGGGAATCAGGGACCAAAATTAGCACCAGCAGTTAGCCATGTGCTGATAAAATATTCAAAAGGTTAATTTGCTTCACACACCAGCCGAAGACCAATTTAATCTGTTGAGGGTCTGGTGAAAGTTTGATTCCTTCAATATTCATTAGCCATTTGGCCGGTGGACAAAACAGTTAATTTTACACCCTGCTTAAAACAGTCTGAGCCCCTTTAATAGGACTTTAAAGTGTCTTACAATGTCTCTCAATAGATTTATTTGTAAAAGTACATTCAATTTGTCTAAAGCTTCTATTTCTCTTTCAGATCACTATCAAATTCCTCGCAAGTACATCCAAGGACTAGACAAAGCTACAAAAGGTGGCAAGAAGAAGTAGGAATTCAACCTGCATTTACTGTCTTTGAAGCTGCTTTACTGTGTGTAAACACAGCAACAATTCATGAAATAAAGTTGATTCACTGTCATCTTCTGAAGGTTGAATGAAGCTGTTGTGATTTGTCTCCTTGAGATAATTCAGAGTAAAGTTACTGATGGAATCATTTAAACCAGACCAGTATTGTTTCACCACAAGGTAATTTGTTTCTGATGGTGAAGAGAACTTCTTGAGGAAACTTTTCTCTCTGGTTTAAATATTCAAAACCATGAAACACGCAATGGAATTGATTAAATATTTAATGTGGTGTCCAAAAAACTTAGAGCAATTTGGAGGATAGTTTCAATATCAATAAATGTTTCGTTACATTATGTTCCCATGTTTCTTAAATGATTTGACTTAATTTCTCCAGTGTGAGGTTGATGTTTTCAGCACGTTTGTTTTTGTTTTTTGTTGAAAGGGAAATAGAGTTGCACAATCAAATCAGTCAAATATATCGATATCGATATCGATATCCATCATTATGGCCAAGTGCAATATCCAGATCGCAGAAGCTTAATTCTTTTTCTTTTTTTAAAAAATAAAGAAACAAACGTGTGAAAAAACAGCACCATAACGAGGTACTATAGAGGTGCAGAGATGTCTTGGGCTACAAACCTGGTCTCTGGATGGAAGAAAACACATTTGTTTGGTACAGACTCAAACAAAGTTCACATCATAATTTCTTCATCATCATTTTTTCAGTGAAAATAAAAATTGTCATGCAAAAATAATCATTCCAACAAATCAGGATTCATATTGTAATATCTGTCAAAATGACTGCTTGATTATTTTTTATTTTTTTACCATATTGTGCAGGAAATAGGACATTTTTAACATGTTTTCTTAAAACTGTTCAGCTTTTAACATTTTTTAAAGTAGTTTGTTGATGTAACGGTTACTATATACAATTTTGAAAAAAAAAAACCCATATACTTAGATACAATGATTATTTGTTTAAAGCATGTTTGCACATGAAATGCTATTTTTAAACAGCCGACATTGGAGAGATTACAGGACCTCTGTTCCCACATTCACACCCGGAAGATCTAACAAAACAGTCTAGGGGGCCTTGTGTTGGTAATAGGGTATATAAAAGATTTTAGGAAGAGTCCAATTTCATTTGTGCAAAACACTGGAGTAAACACAAAGAAACATGGGTACAATAAAAAGTAACAAACCTGTTTTAAACAAGCCAGTATTTTATGCGGTGTATCTTAAAATTCAAAACTGCAGTATTTTGCTTTGGGTAAAGTCACCACACCAAAGGAAATTTTATATTTCTCCTGTGGTAAATTCTTTTTAAGCTACTCACAGAATTTGCCATAATTCTTCATTTGATTTGGGTTTTGTCGGGGTCTCTTTTTCAGTAACAGACTCAACTTTAACTTTTCAACCGAGGCTGTGTACAATTACACAGCCTCAGTTATGTTGAGGTCAGGTCTCTGCGGTGAACAATCTAGTGTTCCGTCTGCAAATGTGCTTTCAGAGCCTTTATCATGTTTGTAGTGTTTTTGAAGACGTTTAAGTGGTAAAACATGGAATTTGTACCAATCTGTTGTTTCCCTGAAGGCAATTAGGATTTATTTATAGTTTTTTCCATATCCTGTACACCCAAGTGTATAACTTCCACTGGGGATTTAGAGGACATTTTAAAATCTGTTGTATCAGAATTGATTTTAGTTTGGGAGACCAAACAAAAATTTAAGAGAATAAGAATGACAGACTTTATTGCAGATCTGCTGTTAATCATCAAAAAAGGACAAGAAAAAGATATGCAGTGTTTCATCAAAATAAGGTCCAAAATGAAAGAGTATCAAGTGTCATGTGATATTTTTGTATCCACATTAACTCTGGGTCCCACCAACAAACATTAATACTAGATTTACAACGAATTAATCCAAATTTAAAATTAAGCAGAGTTATATTGCACAATTAAAAACTATCCCAGTTTAGCACTGTAAATCCAAGTTCAGTGATGTAAACCAAAATTAGAGTTTAAGCGAGATGCTTCTTCACCCAAATTAAAATAAATAAATAAATACATAAAAGTGCATTTGAGTGCTGTTTGGATCTACTAAGTATTGGGGGGGGGGGGGGGCTTTTAAAAATTAAAGTTTAGAGTTAAAACTGGATCACAGTTTAAATTGGAGTTTAAAGTTTTGGTGTTACAAAATAACATTTAGTCAAGTTTTAAAGTTAAAAAATTTATTGAGTTCTAAAGAGAGGTTTCAATGATTCTGAATTTTAAACTAGTTTAAAAGTTTGATGCAACATTAATTAAAGTTAAACCATGATTTAATTCATGCACATTCATCATGATGCTTCTCTGATTGAGCAAACATTGCACCTTTGTACTGGAATATTACAAACTGCTTTTCCAAGAGTGACAACCGCTGTCAAGTTGGACTCTCCTGTTTGTTTACCCGGGGACTGGAAACCTGTGGGGATAGGAAATTAATTCTGACATTTAAATTGTCACGTCAAACAGTGGGGATGTGTCTCATGATTGTTTATGAGGAGGAGGGAAAACCACCTATCTTCTTTAATAGAGGGACAGAACAAGTAAAACACAGTAATAAAGAAAATTAGATTGTGCTTTATGGGTCTGTGGTTCAATTAAAGGCCTTGTTGTCTGCTGTGAGAAACAAAGTCGTTAAGCTGTTATGACTTGCATGAGATCATTTCCTTTGTTCCCAGACACCAGGGAAGTGCACCTGTACAAACTTCCTTCAATGTGTCAGTAATTGAGTTTAATAAAGACACAGCGGGTGTTTTATCTGACTACGGTTTTGTTTTGCAGTTGAAGGACACCTGCCTCACGCAGGCAAAGAACTCTTGGCGAAACTTGGACTGTGTGCAAACATACAGGTACATGTTAGCAGCCGCGTTGCTCAGGCTCAGCATAGTGCCGGCATCTGCCGCTACATTTATCTGCAGGTTATAATCATTACGATCCAAAGTGTACATGTGAGTCGTGCGAAGGATGATCTGAGTTATGGCTCGGGTGACAGACAGCAGCACGAAACTCATGGACACAGTCACCAGAAGCACCACAGATTTTCTCTTTCTGGAGCGCAGCAGGGGCATGATTTTGTTGACCCTCGAGGTCAAATCAGAAGTGATATGAACCCGGTTGCTGAGAGAGATTAGGCGCAGAGTCAGCCCATTGAGTGTGAGGATGATGAGGAACGGGAATATGTAGGCTTGCAGTGTTTGAAACCAAACCAGGGTGTGAATGAAATAAGACGGGGCTTCTGGATTGTAAATACATCTGGTCTGGTTGTTCTCGTAGACTGAGGCATTAGACCAGTAGTAAGGAATGGCAAAAAGATGACTGAGGAGGAAAACAGCTGTTATAGTCCATGCTGCGCATCTCTGGGTGCAGATTTTGGTTTTCATTTTCCAAGTGTGGATGGCGATGAAACGTTCTACTGTAAACACAACCACCAGCCAAGTTGAGGCGTTGTATGTGCCGTAGTTGAAAATGTCCCTCAGGTTGCACCATGGCTTGTAACTCCAAAACGGCTCCTGCTGGTGGTATTTAACAGAGAGCTCGAGAACCACAATGAAGATCAGAACAAGATTGTCGGCCACAGAAATGGCCATCAGGTACAAGGTGCTGGACTTGGACAGCATGCAGTTCCTCCTCATGATGATCAGAAAGGTGATGGTGTTGGCTGAGGAAAAGATTCGTGTCAGTAAAGGCATCTCTACTGTATTAAAGGGAAACATTGCCACTTTTCATCTGGATGTCCAGTCAGTGTTGATGGTAAATGTAGTCATCTGAAACAACAAATCCCTCAGTGTGTGTGATATTGACCAAGAAAACAGAGCTGCTGCAAAATCTGTAGTTCTTCCTGCATCCAGTGATGTCACTGAATACAGGAAGAACTACAGGCTGGATTTATGGCTTCACCTCTGGGTGGCACAGGGGGTGTGCCAGATGGTTGTGGGAGTCACAAGCTCACACCCAATGCATCCTGGTATATGTAAAAACTGCTGGATAGTTCTGTGAGCAGAAAAACTCAGTTTTGGTTAGCAAAACACACACTGAGTAATTTGTTACTTCACTTGATTATGTTTACCTTCAACACTGACTGGACATCCACATGAAAAGTGCAGAATTTTGCTTTTAAGTCACTGGTTCCCAACCTGTGGTTCCCGACTCCCACTAGGAGTCACCAAAGCTTCACTAGTGATCATGAGGCTTTCTTGATTTTAAGGGGCGTGAAAAACTTTTTTAAAAATGTATACAGTAGGCCTATATCTCAATATTGTATTTATTTCTATGAAGAAGACTAAATGAAATTGTTATTTTTATAGTTTAGGTTATTATTTAAGATATAATAAAAAAAAAACCTCTGAACACCTCAACACACACTATATTCATAGCCTTCATTCTCTGCTACACAGCCTCTTCCTGCATAAGAAAAGTACAAAGTTAAAACAAACAAAGGGCTTGTATGACACTGTCCAAGTTTCAGGGAGAAGAAAACACTGAATTATCAAAAAAAAAAAAGCACATTAAGTATGCATGATTGTTAAAAATTGTAAAAAGTACATAATACAGATATAGAATTGTATAAAAAGTGCCCGAACATATCAGGAAAACTCTGATGCAATATTCACAGAAAATAATCTTTTCAAAATTCATCCAAATTGCTTGTTTCACATAAGATTCCTGCAGTTAATGTGCTCACTGTTTGGGTTAATTGTATAGTTTGTCAGTTGTTCAGTACTGTTACTGTTATGCATTGAATATAATGTGAAATATCCATAAAATATGTCACTTAGTCAGGGGTCATTGGTTTATTCAATGATAGAAAAGGGGTCCCTTAAGAAAACGGTTGGTAACCACTGTACTAAATTAGCAGCATCCTTTCTAAATGCCATAAGACAGTGAAGTATTTTGGTTTAAGATCTGCCAACAGCTCTAACTCTTGAGCTTCAGTTTGGATGTACTTACAGGGGATACCCACAGCTGCTAGAACAGGGTAGAAAACTTCTTGTAGTGTCACCATCCAGTGTTTCATTTGAAGGCTCATATCCTCTCGTACCACAGACTGAACCATGACAGAGACAACATCCCAGAAGCCTCTCAGTTCAATATGCACATATTGCTGAGAGACAAGACGGTCACTCCCCCTCATCCATGTGCGTCAACAACAGCCTGATGTTATATGGCACGGTGATGATTAAAGAGGATTTATGATGATGTGATAACAGGAAAAGAAAAAGCATGACTCCTAATTTGATGAAATTAGATTTTTATCTATGTCTATGGACATTAAAATTAGTTGATTGACAGCAGGAAGCTTAAACCTGCAACAACAGATTTTTTTGTGGCCACTTGAAGGAGCGGAAATACTCTCTTAGCTCTGCTTTTGGTCTGAGTGAAATATCAGGCTCTTCAGCTGCTAAATGCTCCATTATGTTCACCAGCTAGTAGCTAACTTTGTCTGCTGTTTGGCGCTGAGCAGGTTTTGTACGGCGAGATTTAGAATTATGTTTTGACTAAAATCAGCTGCAGCTGAAAGCGACAGTGGAAGTGGTGAGAAGAAAACAAAACAGTAAAGTTGTTCAGATAAGCACAACACCCAAAGAGAATAAATAATTAAATGTGTGTAGAAAAGGGGTGTCATAATTTAAATAATCAAAATCAAAGACAGAATCTGCAGTCCTCACAGTGCTGTTTTTTTTCTCTCCACCCCGCCTACTTGCTGTGTCTAGCACATGTACGCAGAAAAAAGAAAAAACAACACTTCAAAGACAACAACAGCGAAGCTTACAAGCTTGAAAATGTTAGTGACAGTTGTCGGGGCATAAAACCAATGATCTGTTGATTTTTTACAAATCAATACTTGATAGCCTAACAATAGTAGTCTAAATCGAAAGTCAAATTGAATGATAGATTTGTAGAATCATGACACCCCTGGTAATAAAATAGAAACTATACAATTAAACTTAAAATACAAAAATACAGGCACCAGCAGTACACATATGGTACCCGCAACTAGTGTTGTACTTTAAAGGAGCAAAATGAAACAATTGCGTGTTCAGTTGCTGCCTGCCTTATTGTCTGCCAGACTACAACAATAATGTAACCATCTTAAACATCTACTCTTTGTGAGAGATGATTTCATATGACTCATAAATAGATATTACCTCATTTAACGAACTTGACATTGATTTCAATTTATTAACGTGAAACGAGCAAACTGAAACAGTTATTCAGGAATGGATATTTCAAAGGAGAACACTGCAGATGTGGTGTTATTGTTAGAGAAGCCAGTATTTCACATTAGCTTGTTTTCTAAAGTATTTCAACAACTGTTAGATGGATTGGCCTGAAATTAGCCACAGACATTCATGTCACTCTCAGGCTGAAGTACAATAATTACTGTGATCCCCTGACGTTTCTAGCTCTACGTGTCAACAACTAATGAACAGATTGTTACGCCAATGAGCTGCAGACATTTACTTTGCCCACAGGATGAATGGTTGTAACTTTGGTCACCACATGAGTTTTTATGCAAGTGTGTTACAACTTTGGTTTACAACCAAACACCTGCAAAACTGATGACATTCCCACCAGCCTCGACTCCACTTTGTGCTCAGAGCTAATCAGCAAAGGTTAATACCTACATGGTATTGTCTTGGCCTACCAAGGACTAATTATGAGGCTGACTCATTCTGAGTATTTTATAGAAAACGATTACAGGCTGTTACAAGTCATTACGTTTACAACCACAGAACAAAGTTAGCAAAAATCAATATGCAGCATCCTGGTAGACTTTCAAAATAAAGATACAGAAACTTTTTTTGTTTGTTTTTTCTGATAGGAAAATCTTATCATGTGGTTAAAATAAGTATGTTAGGTACATTACATAACTGTGTGTAACCTGCAACTTCACCTCTCCTGGGTGAAAGTCCTGTGTTTGTTTTGAACTGTCCATCCAGCCCATCTCCTCCGTATGCGGACTTTCTCACTCTTCATATCACGTCGCCTTGGCTCTACGGCTCAGAATACTAAAGAAACACGTCCACAAAGGATTCCTACGGCATCACTATTTGAAGCATAGGACCACTGACCAGGCTGCCATGTTTGACGCTTTGTTTCATGATACCCCATGATAAAATTCCACACAGTTATTATGATTGATTCAAATTTTAGTTACCATTAAACACTTAGAAAAACTCACAATAAATATATGTACAATGTGTATAATACTGTCCAGTCTCAACCGAGATTAGCAACAGCCTTCCAGATGTAAGTGCAGCAACAACATGGGATTGTTTTGCATTAATGAAAACTCTGACATTGCAAAGGACATGATGCCTTTTCAAATTGTTGAGAGGTTTTCAATACAACACTTGGTGAGAAGATTTTCAGTGCTCGATAATACTGATGATCAGGATATTTTTGTCACTATATCACAATATGATATGATATGATGTATCATTTTATCTCGGTCTGGCACTGAAATACAGCAATAAGCAATTTGTATCATGCTGTGAAAGCTTTGCATAGGTAGGTAGTGGCCTATCAATGTGGCATTTGTCTACACTGAATTAGCGCAGGTAGTTCATATTATCCTTGGAGCTGAAATATAGTCTACATTAGTTGGGCTATAAATAAACAAATCTGCCTGGTGCCCACTGCAAAACAGCCAGATGTAGAGCTAATGTATAATCAAACTTGATCAATGGGCACATCCAATATGTTCACACATTGTACTCACACAGCATAGAAAACACCAATAAAGAGAGACAGAGTCATTTGTGACGGGCAGTGTGGGAAATTATTGTGTTTGACAATGCAACAGGTCACATCAGTGAGGCTTTTTAAGATTTCCCTGTCTACCTTTACAAATGTGCAGACTGGAGGCTGTGCTGCTCAATACGACTCTTGTCGAACGTTTGAAGTTAATTTTCAGATCAAGTGGGCCGAGCCATAAAAATGAACATTGTCATTAATAGTAGATGGGTCGTAGGTGGGAGATTGAGAGCATCTCCCTAGAGATAAAGAAATGCTGTGTGCATATTTACGCACAAGGCGCAAGGAGTACAACGTCTTGATCATTTAATTCTTTTTTGGTGTGGTTTGTCTGTCCTGCCAGGTTTCTAACTACAGATTTTAGTTCAGCTGCTTAAAAGTGCCATGATATTTGCTGCAGTGACATTACTGTGCACATGGAAACAAAACTGAAAGCAGCCTCTCTAATCCTTGCACAAAAAAGCTCATGCTGCTCAACATCGTTTAAAAGGTAACATAGGCTTCAGGGACCAGGTAGAGGTGTGGGTGTCCCCTGGGTTGTGTAGGGTTCTCTAAAAATGAGTAAAAACATTTATTTTCTATTTTACTATGTTTCTGTAATTTGAGTGATGGTAAAAATATGCAGATTCTGCCTTTATATTGCTTCTAAAACAGAGTAATGTAGGACTTCATTTCCCAGAATCCTCTGGTTTTTCAGGTTTTCCGATAGGCCTGTTAAAATAAATATTGTTCATATATTAGCTCTGTAATTCATGTTTTATAATGTTTAAAAATATTCTATGGTCGAAAAAATCATAAGGGTCAAGTTTTGTTTGTTTTAATAAAAAGACTAGAGTTTTCCCTGGGAGGAAGTATCCCAGATTCCACCGGGACAGTGAAGGAGCTGGCGGCAGTTTTCCTCGGCAGAGCCAGAGAGAGAGCTAAGTCAATGTTTGGAGACTAAAACTAAAGTTGGCCCAGATATTGTACTGCCAGAGAGACTTTAACCGGCCACAGACATCTTTTCAAGTGTCTCAGTCGAGTGTGAGTAGTTTTACACGACGGTGAAGTTTTACGAGCCGCGCTAGCATGGACTCCGCTACTAGCTCGTGCTGTGAGTTAGCTTAGTGGCAGAGGGCTAGCCTGCTTCACAGACCAGACGGAGCAGACGGATCGGACGGTGACGACGGAGCGGACGAGGTGTCGGCAGAGAACGAGGACGTGTCGCAGATACTCTGGGGAGCTACGGGACGGGACGGGAGCTGTCTGGACATCGCGCTACGGCCTGGCTGGCTGCACCGCCATGTTGCTTCAACAGTGAGAGG
>JAJHUR010095427.1:0-13177 GCA_027495735.1 Lutjanus campechanus | reverse complement strand
TATTTGATCTCTCTCCCCTCTGTAAAACCAGAGGTGAGCTTAGGCTATCAGCCATATATCTTTTAAATCTCGCGGTCACTCCTTCTGGCCGGAACCTGAACATACCACTCCTCCCACGTTATACGTTCAACTTCCTGCCCCCCCTCCTTCCTTTTCTCTCTCTCCTTCACACACACACACACACCTCCATACACACACACACACACACACACTCCTCTCTCATCATAGCCTGGTAGAAATAGTTGTAGTAGAATTAGTTGAAGTAGCCTGTATTAATATTTGTTCAGTAAGTGTGATGTCAATTGTTAATTGGAATTATTCTTGTTGAATAAATATTATTATATTTTTCCAAGAACTACGTCTGTGACTGTTGTGTGCATGTATTGTGACAAAGGCTGATTGACAGGGTCTGTGCTCGGATCTCACGATCCTTTGTTCAATTAAGTTAAATGGTTAACGCCTTTCAGGCCTTAATTAGTTAATTAATCTATTTTGAGACTGATATTTTATATTAAGGTTATTGGTCCCTGTTTACAGGGTGGTGCCCCGATTTATTAATTTTATTAAATTTTAATAATTTTAATATTTTTATTATTTTAATAATTAATAATTATTTTAATAATGATCAATTATTTGCTAATAACCTTGTATGCTCCTCTGGTCCCAACAGTGACGCCACTGCTGTCGGTTCCAATTTAGACTGTCGCAATGATATCGTAGGATAAACATTGTCGTAAAATTGTTGAATTCTGAATTTCTGCTTACTTTTGCCTCGGTATGGAATTAAATGGCCCTTTCTTTCTTAATTACTTGCTCCTTTTTAATCTCATTTTGAATAGTTGAGGTCATGATAATTGGTTAATAATAGGGCCCCCCTTTTGTTCTCATATGTAGACTATACAGCAGTTTGAGCCTGTTGTTATGTGCGTTATTTTCATTAACCTGCCACTTATTTCTTTTTATTTTATGTTTTCGTGTGTGTGTGTGTGTGTGTGTGTGTGTGTGTGTGTGTGTGTGTGTGTGTGTCTGCATGTGAAGTGTCTGTCCTGTTTGTTATTCCTGCTCCCTACTCTCTTCTTCCTCACTCTCTCCCTACTTTGTTTTTCGAGTTATTTTCTTTCTAGGTATAATTGAATCAGTTAAAGGTTTAAAGGTTGTTCATCTTAATATTAGGAGCCTTCCATCAAAAATAGATCTTCTCAGAGTTTGGGTTACGCTTTACAAACCTAATATTATCACTGTTTCTGAAACATGGCTACATAGTAAAATTACTGACAATGAAGTAAAAACTGATAATTTTGTCTTGTATCGAGCTGATAGGTCTTCTAGAGGAAGGGGTGTAGCCACATATGTTGATGCAAATCTTGTTTCTGTGTGTCATTCCTAATGTTGACCCAGTTCATTTTGAATGTCTTTTCATTAATATAATTCTTCATGATAATAAACAACTAACTATTGGTAACATTTATAGGCCTCCCTCAGCTCCAACTGATTCTACAAAGTCTATTCTGTCAACTATTAATTCTTTTGACAGGCATAATGAATTAATTATCTTAGGTGATTTTAATAGTAACTGGCTTGATCGCCCCTCATCTAATGATAGAAATCTATTTGGTAGTGTAAATCTCACTCAATTAATTGATGAACCTACTAGAGTGGATCATCGGTTTTCGTCTTTGTTGGATTGGATACACAAATCCTGAAAGAATAATTAAATCTGGTGTGATGTCTGACTGTTTAAGTGACCACTCTGTTATTTTCTGTATTTGGAAAATAAAAATTCCAAGTTCCCCTCCTAAATATATTACATTTAGACAATGTAAGAACATTAATTTTGATTGCTTTATTCATGATTTAACTACTATTAACTGGGACAGACTTCAGTTAATTCCTTTTGTTGAAGATGCTTGGAACTTCTTTTATACTGAATTTAATAATGTAATTGATGAACATGTTCCCATAAAGACAATTAGAGCTAAGGGCAGACACTTCCCATGGATTAACTCAGATCTTATCAGTCTCTTTAAACAAAAGAATAAGGCCTGGGACAAATATTGCTCGACCAAGGATTCTGCTGATTGGGAAAACTACAGATACTTGAGAAATTTATGTAGGAATAAAACAAGGAATGCAAAATCAAATTACTATAAAGATGGCTTGTCTCAGGATTTTCATAATCCTAGGCAGTTTTGGAATCTGCTGAACCGAATTCTCAATAAAAATAATAAAAATCCCATAAACCAGATACAAGTTAATAATAAACTTATTTCTGATCCTGTACTTGTAATCAACATTTCTCTTCTATCTGTGGTTCCCAATACTTTAATTTCCATGGCATTGCTGCATCCTCTAACTCTTCTCCACCTATCTGTTCTTTTTCTTTCAAGAAAATTCTGCCTATTGATGTTTTTCATGCTATATGTCAGTTAAAAGAAAACACCAGTGCAGGTCCAGATGGTTTGGAAACCAAATTTGTTAAACTTGCTGCTCATGTGATAATGTATCCTCTTGCTGATTTGTTTAATTTGTCTCTCTCTACCTGTTAAACGCCTCAAATTTGGAAATGTGCCAGAGTCACTCCTCTTTTGGTGGAGTCTCATCAGATGTGAATAATTATCGACCTATTTCTATTATTTGTACTATTGCAAAAATCTTTGAAAAACTTATTTTTATTCAATTATCACAGTACCTCAATTTGTACAATATTTTATCGCCATGTCATTCAGGATTCAGAGCAAATTTTTCAACCACTACAGCTCTTTTAAAATTCACAAATGATGTGCTCTCATCCTTTGATAAAGGCCAATTCACTGGTGCAATTTTTATTGATCTTTCCAAGGCTTTTGATATGGTTGATCATTACCTCCTCCTTGATAAACTTTATTCTGTTGGCTTGGATCGAAATGCTCTCCTCTGGTTTAATGCCTATCTACATAATCAACATCAGTGTGTTGTCTTTCAGGGTTGTCAGTCTGACTACTTAATTGTTGAAAAGGGTGTTCCACAAGGTTCCACTCTGGGTCCTCTTCTTTTTTCTATTTTTATCAATGATCTTCCTCAAGTATGCTCTAACTGTCAATCCCATTTGTATGCTGATGACACTGTTATTTACACCTCTGACTCTGATATTTCCCAAATCTGTCATTCTTTACAGTCTGATTTTAATTTGGTTCAAAACTGGTTTCATAACAACAAGCTTATGTTGAATAATAAGAAGTCTTGCAGCATGGTTTTTGGCACACGGCACAACCGTTCTTCTTATCCCTCAAATTTACAAATTTATTTTGATGAGAAGAGAAGGTTGACTCATTTAAATATCTTGGGCTCTGGATTGACCCGGAACTCTCCTTTAAGCCCCATATTGATTTTATTATAAAAAGAGTATATGGTTGTTTGGGTTCACTTTATCGTTCAATCAATTGTTCTACACTTCATGTCAGAAAAAGAATAATCACACAACTAGTATTACCTATTATTGATTATGCTGACATTGTATATCAAATCACATCTGATACTCATCTTAAACTTCTTAATGTGCTGTTCAATTCTTTATGTAGATTTGTTTTGAAATGTCCATATAGAACATTGTTCTATGTATGAATCGCTGAATTGGCTGCAGCCTAAACCTCGAAGGCAATTTCACTGGCTTGGTTTGTTTGTTATGTAAGCCTTTTTTGTTTGTATGCCTTTCTTTTTTGTATTTGTGTTTATAGGACCCCCTCAAAAATGAGATGCTACATCTCACGGGGTTGTCCTTCAATAAATTCAATTCAAAATGTATGCTGGTATAAGGAGCAGTGAGAGCTGATCTGACTGTCCTCGACGTGGGAGAGGTGCTGCTCTGTATGCATGCTTTATGTTGGAATAGACATAGTTGGGTGTGTTGTTTCCCCTGGTAGAACATTTAACATACTGGACAAATTTAGCGAGCACTGTCTTTGAGTACGCCCAATTAAAGTCACGGGCGATTGTGTAAACTCTGTCAGGATGAGCATGCTGTTGTTTGTTTGTAATGTTAAGTAGATGGGTGAGAACAGTGCTAATGTTAGTATCTGGTGAGATGTAAACAGCTGTGACAATGACCACTATCAGCTCTGATGACAGATAAAGGGGGCTGCATGTAACTGACATGATTTCTAGGTCAGGGAAGCAATGCTGTCCATTATTTTACTGTTTGTGCACCAGTGTTACAATCTGTAGTTCCATCTTGTTCATTTTGTCAGATGAAGTGCATGTGTACATGAACGTGGCTCCAAGCTAAAAATCTACAGTGAAGAGTTAGGCTAAAAACATGGTGTAACTTGGCATGTTGGAGCTTTAGGAGACTTGGATTATACCAGAGGAGCAGTATGGAGGCATTTTATGCTTTTTTCTGTTGTTTTTTTATGCTTGAAAACTGGTCACAATTTGTTTGGGAGACTCTGCAACACTGTTTTCCTGTGAAACTCCAGCAGTGTCTTGTGGACTAAAAACTAAACCTTTCAGTTGGCCTGAGGGTGAGTAGATAATGACAAAATTTTCATTTTTGGGCAAATTATCCGTTTAAATAGACAAAGACCTTGGAATTTGTATTGACGACCATTCAAATCAGATCAAATCAAATCAGAGTGGTTGTTTTCAATGAAAAGGGGGTGGGGGCATGACACAAGAGCAACAGGACCAGGGTGGGTGTGGGCTGAACAATCAAACTGGTGGGAAACACACAAGACCAGGAAATGAAGGTGTCTGCTACAAGAGCAGAGGTGATTATCAAAGTACAACAAGAAACACTGAAAGAATGAATGAATGAATGAATGAATGAATGAATGAATGAATGAATGAATGAATGAATTTTGCTTTTATCGATACACCAAATGTTCCATCTCAAGCAGGTATAAAGAAACAATCATTTTAGGAGTTTCCACTCAGGTCTCTTTTTATGCACTAATTAAAAATGTGCATATAAACAGGTGGACAGGTCACAGCTTTTTGCCAAGAATCAAATCAATGTATTTCAGGGAATTTCCTTGGTCAGGTTGAGCTGCCAGAATACACTGGTCTCATTGTTACGTATGGTGTGCCCACTTTGAGGTCTTTTGAATTTTTGTCTTGTGGAGCTTTGCCTCCAACAACCTCACCGTCTGTCTCTTCCTCTTGTGTTTCCACCATTAATCATTTTAACAAGCTTTTTTTTCTCTCGCTGTGCTAGACAAAGCAGCATTGCTACACATATGTGACTCAGAAGCACAGAATGACTGAGCCTAATCGTATTTGACACTCACTCTGCCTCCCTTAAATCAAGCCTAGCATGCTGTGTGCTCTGCTCTACTAGTCAAGAAAATTCTAATAAATCTGATTAAACTGATATTTTGATGTGGGTTAGAGCTCAGTGACAGTTTGAAAAACACTAAATGTTGTAGATGTCTCAAGTAATTCTGAAAAAGAAATCTAACCAATTATTTTTTACTGATATTGAATTCAACTGCAATATGATTTTCAATATTATATCATTATTCTTATTTTCATTGACAAACATATTAAAGGTGTGACTTTTGCTGCAGTCTGTACCAAACCATGTAGAACTACAATGATCTGCTGATTAATCAATTAGCTATTAAATTACCTGGCAAATATTTTGATAATCAATTATTCAGTTTGGATCTTCTGGTTTGTTTGTTTTTTTTTTAGTGGGGGGGGGGTTAAAGAAAACTGTCCAAATTCTCTGATTTCAACTTCTTAATGTGAATATTTTCTGGTTTCTTTACTCCTCTCTCTTTGAGCTGTGATCAAAACAAGACATTTGAGGACGTCATCTTGGACCCCAGGGAACACTGATCAACATTTTCTGACATTTTATGGACAATCGATTAATAATAAAAATGAATGACAGATTATTTGATAATAAAAATAACCTTTTGTTTGCAGCCCTACACAGATGTTGTCTTAAGTCTGTAGAATCTGATGTGTAGCCTAGCACATCTTTGCCTTCCAGGATAAACGGGCTGTCACTTCCACTACAACATTGTGTGACAATCTGAGAAGTGATTTCTCTCCTGCATATCTGTGTGTGTCTGCTTAGTGCGAGCAGTTCTGTCTAAGTGCTGTGAAGAGTGTCCACTCAGCTCCCTCCCTCTCTCTGCTTAGAACAGCTGATAAATGTGTGGAATAAGCTCGTAATGGGGTTCCAAGATGGCGGCGTAGAGGTCAGATGCAGTGAAACCAGCTCCTGTACTAAACTCTCTCTTTTACCTATACTTCACATAACCTAGTTTAATAACTCCAGCGGACAACTAAAAAATCATAACGACAACACAGGAAATGCCTCTGAAGAAAGCTGACGCTATTACCAAGGAAGATAAAACCAAAAAAACACCTCTACAGCCAACTGTTAGCACGGACCCATCTCAGGCTAACATGGACACGCTGCTGACATGGTTTCATGAAGAAATGCATATAAAGGATTTAACAAAATCCAAACTTTATTGGAACAAAAGTTGAACACTTTAACTGACTTGGTGGAAAAACTCATCAGCAACAACTGGGCACTGGGGAAGAGGTTGAAGACAAACAAGCTAACCACACAGAAAGCCTCAACTTTTTACACGAAGACCTCAGTGACTACAAGTAAGAAGACTCCTGTGACTACAGAAAGAAATCAGCGATTTGAAGGAAAAGCTGGACGATTTAGAGAACAGAGCAAGGAGACAAAATCTACAGTTAGCTGGCTTCCCAGAAGGTGTAAGGGGGAAAAATACCATCGCCTTCTTACAAGAATGGGTCCCTAAAATACTGGGCCTGGAGTCAGGGGACTCTGTTGAGATCGAGCGTACCGTACTCTCCAGCACTGTCCCGATGAAGGCAGCCTCCCTTGGGCTCTTGTGATCCGGCTGCTTTGCTTTACTGATGTGACGAAAATCCTCAATGCAGCACGGAAGAAAAGATCGCTCCAATACAGTAACTCCAATATTATGATCTTCAGAGACATGTTGAGAGCTTTATACAAGAAAAGGAAGGCTTTTGCGCCGCTGAAGAAGAAGCTGCACGACAAGAAAGTCTCCTTCAGGCTACTCCATCCTACGAACTTCGTCCTGGACCTTCTGGAGGGTAGACGCACCCTTACCTCCCTAGTGTGATGTGTGCAATTTGGACCCATTAGCAGCACACCGTACAACAGATGCGTTGGTAATGACCTTTATTTACATAGGCTAATCAGGAATCAGGGCAGGCAATGAGGAACAAGTCCAGTAGTTCTTTGAGCTCAGAGCCTACAAAGTCTCTGGGGTTCAGGTAGTTGTGCTGAACGGAGGAACAGAGGGGGCAGACTGACCAGGGAGACTGACCAGACAGATGAGCAGATGAGGGATGAGCCACAGGGTAGTGGGGACCAGACGGAGAAGTCGAGACCAGGCGGGTAGACAGACCAGGCAGTTAGACAGGCCAGGCGGGTAGACAGGCCAGGCAGGTAAACAGGCCAGGTGAGTAGACAGGCCAGACAGGCCAAGTAGGGACCAGGTGAGCAGACAGACCAGGCAGGCGAAGTAGGACCAGGCAAGCAGACAGACCAGGCAGGCGAAGTTGGGACCAGGTGAGCAGACAGACCTGGCAGGCGAAGTTGGGACCAGGCAGCAAAGTGGGGACCAGACAAGCAGACAGACCAAGCACACTGCCACGTCACAGGAGGAAAACACCACACAGCCACAGGCAGACAAACATCAGGAACAAAGAGGCAGATTGCAGGGTCAGGGACAGAAGGCTGTGGTGGTTTCCCTGGGAACAGATGAGGTAGGTAAGTCCAATGCAGGCAGGGTAGGCAACCAGAGAACAGACAGGTCAGGAGTGTTGCAAGGTCCTCCATGAAGGTAGGGAATGATCTGACAAAGAGTGAGTGAGTTGGAGAGCCTGATATGCTGGGCTGATTGTGAATGAGCTGCAGCTGGGCTTGCAGGTGAGTGGAGTTGGGCTGAGGTGGAAGTGGCTGAGAGGTGGAGTGGAGCAGAGGCATGGAGAGTGGAAAAATACTGAGACAGAGAGATAGGAGGGAAACTGGGAAAATGGGGGCAGAGGGATGGGACGGGAGACAGGGAGGATGAAACTGTGACACCTAGTGTCGGCAGAATACTACTTGAAGACACACCACCCGGATCTCTGGGGCTGAATGACTGACTGTCACAGCTTCGACTTGACCAGCAAAAAGAACAGTAACCATTGAAGCCCTTGAAAGCACCATGTAAGTTCAAGGACAGCTTGGAAATGTTGTTTGTTGTTGTTTTTTCTTTTTTTCTTTCTCCGTTTGCGCACACCTGCCAGAAAGACTACCAATTGACTGCAATGAATATTTCCAGCTTAATAGCCAGAACGGTGGGGACTTAATAAATTTCTGTAAGACTGAGAACCTGTGTATATGATGAGTGAGTTTACATCAAGCTCCCATTGGATCACACAGTTGAATTAGTTCATATTTAAAGTAATTGCCTTAATGTTGTAGGAACACAGCCTTTGCTCACCAAACCAGGACAGGCCTCAAACAAGAGATCTCCAATGCTGAAGTATTTATGACTATTGGGTAAACAACAATCTGAACAGATACACATTCTTTCAGAGAACTTTTGGCGCCATTCCCTTAAAAGGCGTTAAGAGAAGAACCCACCAGGATGCTCACCCCTCCCCAGGGCATCCTGATTTACATCACACTGACACGGGAAGCCATAAAAACATACACTTCCAAAACTCTTTGATGTGCCTGAACGCCATCTACCAAAAGGACACTAACCGTAAACCACAACGGACAATCCATTTTATTTCTTTTTGAAACAGACTGAAATTTTGGTGAAGAACTGATTAATTTCTTCACCAAGTATTCTTCCTCTCTGTCCTTTTTAGCTATGTTCTAGGTGACATTTCTTATCTCTTCTCCCCCTTTCTCCTCTGGTAAGAGGAAGCCAGATGTCAACGTCGTAAATTACAGATTCCTTTCTGTTAAGAGTGTATTTTCTGTGCCATCTAACCTGAAAGTTCTTTCTGAGCCAAAATATGACGTGTATCAAATTTCAGGCGGTGTATCCTTTCTCTTTACCAGTTTCTGAACAGTTTAGTCAAACTCTCGTTTTTCTAGCTTGAAATTTGAGCTAATTATAACTTAAGCATTTTTAATCACGAACGTTACATGGAGTCAGACTGCCACCTAGTGACGACATCTGACAAAGTTCTCGTGAGGATCTTTACCATCAGAATGCTGAAGTTAAAACTGATCAGATTAATTAATCAACAAATGTTTCCTACAGGATTTTGTTTGTCACACTGTGCACAGTAAAATCAGCATAGTTAAATATGCTGTGATAAAGTTTAGATACTCTGACAGAGTTATATTAACAATAATTAGAGTAAAATGCGGCCCTCTGCAGCCCAGTGTTGGTGAAAAATTTCAGTGTTAAATGCACAGTGTAAAAAAGTACTCTGGGAGGCTATAGTGTAAAATGAAAGTTACACCAGACACCCGTGAAGTACTCTGGGCGGTCCCGCCCACCTTCTCCTCATCCTGCAAACGGACCAGGAGTCTCTCATCCGCCATTTTCTTGTCGTCGACTGACCACGGTAAGTCTCTCTCATTAAACTACCAACTTTTGATTTATATACAAGCAGAATTTTGAATATCTAAATTACGTTTGTTAACTGTACATTTCATATTGTTATCTGCCATAGTGTGTCGAATTTTAAAGGATTAGGCTGACCAAGTGGATGGCTAGCTTAAATGTGCGTGTAATATTTGTCGAACTCATGTAAAACTCAACAGCAAGAATTAACATTTTTAAGGCGGGGGTTCTTTGTGTTTAAAGCAAACTACAGTTAGTCTCTCGAAGTGGCATGTTTGGGACTTGTCCTGGGCAAGCGTGAACAGTTACCGCTGTTCTAACTGGCGTCCGCGCTCAGTACACGGTAAATGCAGCCTCTCTCACATAACCTAAAGCAAACGTAGCGCTCACACATGTGAACGGCTGGGTCGAAGACTGTACTCCGCTGCATTGTTTTTGCCTGCTTTACTGGATAATAAGTCATCAGAGTTACCGCAGTAGTTTGTCCCCAACAACATATGAATTTTGCAACCCTTTTAGTGTGGTGTTCATAACTGTAATGGTCCGGTAAGCTCATGTTGTGTTTAATTTTAAAGTGTAGTTTTTCTCTTTCGTGTAAATTTGCACGGACAAATAGCGCTTGTAAGCTCATGGTTTTACTGTAAAGTGTGAATGATGTCCAGGCATTACTGGTTCATCTGTGCTCCCAATGTTATAGTCTTAGCTTACATGAGTTTAGTAATACTGTCACCGCTCTTCAGCAGATCCGCTGCATGTTAGCCCAGTCTCTCTCTCTTACACACACAGACAGCAGACAGCACACACACCGACACACACAGGCTAAACAAATACAGGGATCGTCAATAGTTAAAAAACGTATTAAATTAGACAGATTCATTAGATTTTACAGTACATTGAAGGCCAAAAAGCCTTTTTTTTTTTTTAATTACATGCAAGTCTTAAATTTCAGATTGCATGTTACCCAAGACTGTCTGAATCAAACCTATTTGGAGAGATCTGAAGATATTTTAAGAACCACAGATTAGGACAGAGAAAGGGTGGTACTTTTGTGACTTAATAGTAACATTTATGTTGACATTTAAGAATGTATATGCTAAACTATAACAGTTGTATCTTATAGCATTATAGGGAAGAACAAACAAAGATTAGAAATTAAAACCCTCCCAATATGTCAAGTACAGCAGTGTCTTCTGGATATAAACAGAGAATTATTTTTAATTGTTATGTAATTAATTTACTTTTCTTATTTTTTTTAGATTTGTCTGGTATGTGATCTGGTGATGGTAAGTAACATTTCAATTATTTTTGGCATTAGTATTTGAGTTAGTGTTTACACTCATGCCCAAGTAGTCCAGTATTTATTTTTTGCTTCATGAGTTAGTTTGTCGTTACTCATACTTAAATTTACTTTAATAATTGAATTAACTGCTGCTGTTTTAATTTCTAATGATCATATTATTTTGAAGGAACACTTCTATGATGGAGAAAGTGGCAGTGGTTACTTAGCATGGAGACTCAAAACCATTCAGAGGAAGAGTGCTTTATTGGAGAGCAGAGGGTCATCACGTCAACTGAGGGGTGGCGGGCCGACAGCTAGAAGAGATACTTCCATCAGTCCTCAGATCACCCTGAGTGAGGAGCAATGCAGGGAGGCCATATCCTTCATGAAGTATTCGTCTGATGAGGCTGCCGTCATGCAGAAGAAGAAGATGACGTTTGAATATCATCGCAATATGGTCCTCGATGAAGACACATCCTCAGAGGTTCTGACTGAATTTCCACGTTTCAAAGACGTCAAAGGACTGGTAATTCAATATTTAACAGAAATATGGCCATTAGGCCATTCATAGATAAATTGCAGCCCTTTTGCCTCATATCAAGAGTGGCAATATAAAATCAACAACTGCCTCAACTAAAACTACAAATTAAGTGTCCTCTCCTCATCTTTATGCTGTGCCTAATTATATCTGCAGTCTGGAACTAAATTTTGTTAGTAATACCACCAAACATAAAATGTATTGTTTCTATGATTATGAAATATTTTATGTCCAACCATTCAAAAATATTTGGTTCTTCCAGGAAGTCAAAGGCACTTAATATTTCTGATTTAAATGAGCACCTATAAATGACAATATGATGGCATTAATGGAAATCTGGTATCCTTTTTTCTGTTGCAGATAGAGCAAGACTTCATCCTGCAGTTTGGTGAAGATGTAGCGGCCAAGTTTTTGGAAAAGTAAGACTCTATATCTTGACCTAGTTCATGCTATGCTAAGTGAGCATGGCAATATTGTTACTTAATAATCATAGGCATTAGAAAAACTGATCTCACTGATGCAGTCTTTTGTCAAGAAATTTTTAAATCGTCAGTTGTTGTCAGAATTTCTCATGTGGGAGTATCTCTGTCCAGGTGGCCCACTACATTCAAACAAAAAGTCATCCAGCAGAGCAAGGCTCTTCCCGCCTCAAGTGAGCTTCAAGAACTAATCTACTGTGCTGAAGCTACATCAGGTGAAGAGGAAATGGATGACACCCTTGAATCTGGTATTTTTACTTTTGTACTCTTGTTTTTCTCCTATTACAGTTTCTTAACTTTTTATTGTTTCAGTTGTGGCTAATGCATAATATTTTAGGTTTTGAACTTAAAGTACTATCGTATTAATTAGTTTTTGTTGGGTTTTTTTTGTTTGTTTGTTTGTATTGACAGGATGGGACAGTGATCTTTCCTCCATCCTTCTCCTCCACTTGATTCCTCCTTCTGCCCAAGGCTGTAAAAGACCAGGCAAAGTGTCAGTATCTCAAGCCGAGAAACATCTTGTGTTTAAGGTTTGTATTTTTTTTTATTTATTTTTTTTTGTCAAAGATTTTTTGTTTGTGTTACAGTGTATCAAGTTGGTCCTTGTGTAAAAGTATTTTATCAAACAGTATAAATTATCTAATATCTTAGATCTTTGGAGAAAAAAATAACATACCTTCTTAATAAATTTTAAGACCTAACAAAAGAGATCTAAAGCAGTTAATCTTTGATATCCAGCATTTCATGTTATTTATTTATTTATTTATTTTGTTTAATTTCAGACTGGGACAAGCCTCCAGGAACATGTTGATGCCATCAAGAGCCGCACTCAGCCCTACCTACTCGCTGTTGGGATGAAAAGGAGCACAATCCATGACTTCTTCATCATTCTGGACAAACAGGTCTTACCATGCAAGTCAAACAGTTCCCTTGGAGCATTTGATGAACTCTTTAAGACACACTTTGTATTTGGTATTAGTTAGAGTCACATGCTTCACCACATGTACACCCTCATACAAACAACTGTGTACAACATCGATATCGGCAAAGTGCAGGAGAGTCCACGTGTTGCTGAGATCAGGGTTAGGATGTTACACTGAAGATGCATATGTTTATATGTTTGAAGTGGTCAACATGTATTATGTGCTGCTGAATGTCATTATATTGTGAGTGATTTGTTTTATTTCACTCCATTTTATCTGCAGCTATGGGGTTGATTTGTTTTGCTTGCAAGGCTCATTTTGTGAGCACCAACATGCTTATACGGACTGGGAACTGGGTAAAGCACTTTGGCACAGAATACCGACCTGGC